>VZTR01018834.1:474084-498272 GCA_013400775.1 Chaetops frenatus | reverse complement strand
AGGACGGGGAGGTACCACTAACAGCGCCTACCGTCTCTTTCAGGCCCCCTCAGAACAGGCTGTTAGCCCTCACAGGCCCTGGTGGAGGTAGAGGGCGCGGGAGCTTATTGCTAAGGTAAGGTGGCGCAGAACGGGCCGTGGAGTTGCATCCATCCCTGCTGTGACAGTGGTTCGTGCCATTGCTCTGGGTGTCTTGTATTCCTCGTTAGCCTCCGCTGCTCGCTGCGGTGCTGTTTGAATTGAGCACCAGAGCTGCTCTGCAGGGCCTTGGGGGTTAAGTTTAAAGCGCTTTTTCATTGCGAGTTGTAACAAGTTCAAATGGGTGGCTTTTCCCGACCTTGTTAGCTATTAGACTGAAAAATAAGCGGAATCGTCGAAAGGAAGGAAGGTGTTGTGTGGGACCTTGTCTTTTAAATCCTTCATCAGTTTCTCGGTGATTAGGAAACTGGTAGATGCTCCAGGATGGATTTTAAAATACACGTAGATAAAACCACATCTTGAAAATTACTGCAGATAAATTCATTTGAACATAATGGGATCATTGTTTCAGTGTAGCTACTCAGTTAAATAAGTGCAGAAGCTCAAGGTGAAATTAGTTGGTTCGCAAGCAATGTCTTTGAACACTTCACTGCAGTAATAACAGTAAATGGTGATAGAGTTCAGTAAAATTTGTCTTTAATCATGGCCATAAAGCCAAGTTCAATTGTGCTGACTTAAGGTGGTCCAGGGATTAATGTAACTTGTTCTAAGACCACAATTGTTTTCCTTTTAGGCGTGGATTCTCTGATAGTGGAGGAGGACCCCCAGCCAAACAGAGGGATCTTGAAGGTGCATCCAGTAGGTGAGTGCAAAAACTGATGCACCAAACTTGCTTTTCCAAATGAGAATTTTTAACAGTAAACCAAAAACTGCTAATAACTGGTGCCTTTCACTGTCTTCTTTGGAGATTACATATTCAAGACTTGTTGGAAATAATTTGGGTGATAGCAAATCACTGTGGTGAAATCTTTTCCAAACCTTAGAGCCATACAAAGATGGTAACAATAGTATAAAGATGTAGCAATGAAAAGATACTTGGAATTTTCTGGATTTATTGGTGTACAGTCTGCTATATTACATTTTTCTCAGTAGTCATATTTGGTCACAGTGAATACAAATTGAATTATGATTGAGATCTCCTGTTCAGTAAATTGAATATGTGGCAATGGACTAATGTTTTCTGCTCTCACATCTGGATGCAAATCCATCAGATGTGACTGATAATAGTGAGCTTAAGTGCTGTGGGCATTTAACATGCAACAGTAGTCCTTGACCAAAGCAAAGCTTGCTTTGGAATTTTTGAGTTAGCAGAAAATGAAGCTGGGAAACAAGAAAGTGCTGTGCCACAAAGCTGAAAATGAAGGCTGAAAATAACTTTGACTTAAATTATTTATTTTAGGACTTATTTTATTTAAATGATTTACTTTAAGTTGTTCTTTATTAAAGCTTTAGTTCATCCATGTCTCAAGTGGTAAGTCCTCTGCCTCTCTCCCATAGGTATTTGATATCTAACTTAAATAGCATTTCCTGTTTAAGAAATGGTACCAACATTTCCATGTCAACGTATTTAAATCTGTCTAGGTCATCCCTTTATAGCAGTAGCCATTTTAGAGGTTCTGGAAAAGCACATTTAAAAGAAAAAATAAATTCCAAATATATTTTTAAAAGTCAAATACGGTAGTTATGTGGATTCTTTTGTTTTTATTACTCTGCAAGTTGTATGAAAATTTAAACTGTTTTGATTTTCACCAACAGTAGATTCTGTCTGTAAAATGTTAGTTACTGGTTGTTGAAACAGTTTTACCAAAGTGTTGGTTCTTCTCATTAGACATGCTTGTATTTTTGTCATGCTGGAACAGATTCTCTCCTGAATACACGTTCTCTAATGACCACTAACTTTCTTCCTCAGGCTGGGTGGAGAACGTCGGACAAGAAGAGAATCACGCCAAGAAAGCGACGCAGAGGATGATGATATTAAAAAGGTAATGTATAGTAAAGGGAGCTGTGCAAGAAGAAACTTACCTGCAATGTGATGGACAAAGTAGTTTGTTTTTCTTTGCTGCAGCCAGCGTTGCCATCTTCTGTTGTTGCTACCTCCAAAGAGCGAACACGTCGAGACCTTATACAAGATCAAAATATGGACGAGAAAGGAAAACAAAGGTATGTGGAAATCTCTTTTACACTAACATCATACTTTAGAGTTCTACCATAGGAAGTAGCTTTAGATTTAAAGGGTATTGCACACCTGTATGCAATTGCTGTTGGGTATCAAAGATTATGTTGAAGAGTTACCATTATGGTATAAAATACAATTTTAAAAATATTCTCTCAAAATGCTTCCCAAGCAGCAACTTTGTTCACTTCACATAAGTGACATGGATTCTACTTTTCAGGCCACCTACAGGAACAGGTTTGCTAGTGCTGTTTTAACATAGTTTGAGTAAGACAGAAATATCTGTAGCTTCATTGGTTGCTTAATGTCTTAGATTATTACAGCTGTCTTGGCTCATCATTTATTTTGCTGATTTGGGTATGACTCCTCACTCCCTCTGCCTCTCTTTTTAAACGTAATAGTTACATCCTGTTTTTTTTCTCCTACTACTTTGACTTCTTGTGTATACAGTCTTACCTTCGTTTTGCCTGCTGCTTTTTAGATTCCTCCTATGTATCTGTCCTCTTTCCTATATTTTATTTGTCTCGGGGTAGCACATTAGAATTCTAGCTGAAATGCAGCTCTATTGGTTAGAGGTATTGGAAAACCAAATTTGCAACTGTGTTCAACCTCTTGGAATTCAATCTACTTCAGACTGCAAGTCACCTGCTGCAATAATAATTATACCTTAACTAAACAGAAGAATGAGAACTGGAAGCTAGCAAGCTTCTCTGATAAGTCCCCGCAGATCATCTGGCACAGAAAACTGGCACTTTGCTTGCTTCTTTTAGTTATAACCCCACTTACAGTCTACTCTTGTTTCCATTACTAGGTTCTAATGACTTTCCTCACGGGGAGACTTCCAGAATTCTTACTGAGTTTTCTAGAGCTTCAGGCATTAAAAGCTTGTTCCCTCAGAATTGTAGTTTTACTACTTTTCAGTTCAGTAGTCTCTAGGGAGATGAGAAAACCAGTATTTGTCTCTATGACTTGTGGTGGAAGGAGGTACTTAAAGAGGAAAACATCCACTGAACTTCTGATTTTGCTCAGTGTCTTCTGGGATGTCATTCATATACAAATGCACTTTCAGTGATTTCTGGCTTTCAATTTTTTTATCTGTTCCTGCTTCTACTATTTAATATACTTTTACCTTTCCATGTGAGGTTTGTGCCACTGTAATGGAGTGGTACTTAGGGAAGACAGTAGCACTTCCTTTCTTGCTTAGATAAAGGTTGAAGGCAAATAAGGGAGAGTCTGCTTCTTGTTGTAAAGACTTAATCTGGGATTGAATGAGAAGAAAAGGTGAAAGTCAAGAAACTAGTTCTTGCTCAGAAGAAGGGAATTTGTTAAAGAATTTTACTTACTTTTCTCAAAACAACAGCTAATAGGATGAGAGCAGTTCTGGTTTCATCCCGCAATGCAGTGTCTCGTTGGGCACTGTGATAGATAAGTTTCACTGCCCTGTGGCTCCATTTCTGCTAAACAGTCTAAGCAGATTGTGGAGAGGGGAGCGTATGCATTTCAGAAAACCCAGTTTGCTGCCTTATTGATAGCTCACACTGTATGTACGTGACTCTTTTTTCTTCAGTACTCTCTGCTTTAAGATTTTTTTTTAAATATTTCCTTAGTGTTACTATTTCCAGATGAAAAATGTGCAGGCGTCCAGTTTTGCCAGTGCTAGCTCTTCTGTGTTATGGATAAGAGTTGTGTCTTACTTGTAAGCAAAATGATATGTCACTGTAAATTATATCCTGGACTGTTGGCACAGTCAGTATGTCTTCTATTGCTAATGGCCTTGGGTATTAGTGAGCCTTTAAAAATAAGTATTTTAGAGGTGGAAAGTTTCTTTGATTGTTTATGCAAATAAAAATCTTAGTACTTGAACCGAATCTCACTTTTTTTTTTTGTTCTGGGTTTGGTTTTTTTTTCCAGGAATCGACGTATATTTGGCTTGTTGATGGGCACTCTTCAGAAATTTAAACAGGAGTCCACAGTTGCTATTGCTACTGAGAGGGTACTTACTTTAAATTCTATCATATTGTAAATAAGCAAAATTGTGTGGTTAAGCTATTTCAAGTAAGAATGAAAATTCCCTACAGTGTAGGTTGCAGGTGCAGCAAATTGGTGAGAGTGCAGGTAGGTTTTTGTCTTAATGCAGGGGAATGAGGGCGGGAGGCAGGAATGGGGTTCTCACCAAGACTTTGTAACCCTATTTCTGACCTTTGTGGAAGCAAAAAGCCAATGTTAAATGGAATTTAATCAGGTAACTATTTAAGAGGCCATAGACTTTTTCTGGAAATAATAGTGATGTGATATTGCTGAAGCAGTGCTTACTCTGGTGTGTTCCAGATGTTTAAATTATAACCAAGTAAACAGAAATCTATGCTTGGTTATACTATTTGTGTAAAAATGCCTTTCCCCTTCCAGCACAGATAACCAGAATTTCTGATTTTAATAAATAAATGTGTGATTGTACTGAAGCAAAGGCTTTGCATAGCATAGTGATTACTTCAAAGAGCTTGTATATGGAATGGTGGTAACCTTATTCCTAGTATGCCCCCTTAATTTGTGAAGGCTATGGTATTTGTTTACTGTTGTACTAAATGGGTTATTCAGTTAACAGTAATAACTTTTAGATTAAAAATGGTGTTTGAAAGTTTGAATTTCAGCAGTCCAGTTGAAGCAGATAGAAAGAAAGATTTAAACTTAAAAGGTTTTCTCTATAGTGTCAGCAGAGCTGACTCAGTGCTGGTATTGATTACTTTCAGATTCAGTATTTGGGTGGTTTAGCTAACTTGTCATGTGGCACATAAGACCAAAGTTCACTTTTGCCTGCTTGCATTAGAACAAAAAACTATTTATCAGGATGGTCTAGAAACATGGAGTCCCTGTCTAATTTACAGCAGTATGTGCTTGCACAAAGAGACTTTGAGGAGTTACTGCTCCTTGCAGAATTTTTCTGAGAATCCATATGGAGATCTTTTTCTTCATACATATAAACTTGCTATAAAACAAAGTAGAGGCCTGAGGAGTTTTATGACACAGCTATTTTGTTGTCCAGTCAGTAAATGCTGGTTTTTATTGACAACTGTTGTACAGTCTAAGCACATGGCAGTCTAGCGCGTACAAAAAGGGCATTCCTGAACAGCAGTAATATAACTAGCAAGTAATACACTGGAAGTATTTACAATCTAATTTTTGTTGGTCACAAACACCAGTCTGCAGTCCTTCATTTGTTTCTGGAGGGGTTGACTTTTTTCTCTCCCAAGTGGGAAATTTACCTGATTCCCTGATGCCTTAAATACATTTCTTTTATTTTTCTGCCACTGGGGAAAGAACCCCCAATTTGTTGAGAGTTTAAATCCAAACTGAAAGATAGTAAAGCAGACTGAAATTCACAGGGCTCCATAACTACATAGTTAAACCCACAAAAAAATTAGGTGCCAGCAAGCAGTGACACTTTTCTTCCATTAGCTGTAGTTTAGGAAGTATTTCCTAATGTGTTTTTAGGAACGCCTTTAATGGTGTAAATCATTGAAATTTTTTAAGTGGATCAAACTGGAACACTTTCTCTTGATGTAGGAAAAAAATTAAGATGCTACTTCATTTATTTTAGCAAAAGAGACGACAAGAAATCGAACAAAAACTTGAAGTGCAGGCAGAGGAAGAGAGAAAGCAAGTTGAAAATGAGAGGCGAGAACTGTTTGAGGAAAGACGTGCTAAACAGACAGAGCTGCGGTTATTGGAGCAAAAGGTTGAGCTTGCTCAGTTGGTGAGTTTTTGTTTTGTTCTTCATCTTTCTCTTGTTTAAATTATTCTTGTGTATCTCAGGGTTATTTTCTTTTCATTTCTCAGCAAGAAGAATGGAATGAACATAACGCTAAAATAATTAAATACATAAGAACAAAGACAAAACCTCATTTATTCTACATACCTGGCAGAATGTGTCCTGCTACGCAGAAGCTGATGGAAGAGTCACAGAAAAAGATGAATGGTAAGTGGTCTTTGTGATACAAAGGCCCTTGTTCTTGTCTCCCTTTGTTTGCCATACAAATTTCTTTTAAGTCTCTGCTTAAATACATTAATTTCATGCTTCTTACACAGGTATTCATCATAAGTGCACATTACCCTTTCAGTGGCTTATTCTTATATTGAATGGGATTTGATTCCCTTACAGGAAGTCAAAAGATGCGTATGCATCGTTCCAGAGGTGTATCTTTCAAACAGTCCTTTATATTAGCGTTAATACCCAGATGTATCCCAAGCGCAACAACTTAATTTTTGAAGAGGCAGATTCTGTGAAGACCCAAGGAAATGCAGGTGTTTACAAAGCATTTGAGAAGTATTTTCCTAAGCATAGCATTAGACCTTTATGATGATTTCTTTTACCTCAGTGTGTGTTCATTTTTGTTTCACAGGATGACTGTATTTTTCTTTTGGAAAACAATTTAAAATACTCGGATTGATGGTAGTCTTACTGTTCTTTTTTTTATTAAACTAAGAATGTATTGGTTTGTTTTTTTCTTAGGAGCTTTTCTTCATTTTGTGGGGTTGGGGGATAAAAGAAGGTAGCTCACCTGTCTGGATAGCCTCCAGTAATTAAGCTTTCTTGATACCTAACCAGCTTTTTGCTTGTTTTTACTGTCTTTTGTTTACCGTAGGAAGTATAACCTTAATAGATAAATGCCAGGAAATTAAGGTATTATTTTGATATACTGTTGGTTAGTTTGATTTTAATGAAGTCAAAAAGTTTTTGTTAGCTTAGATTTAGGGCTTTACTGTTCTAATATTCAGCTGAGCTTACTCTCCCCTTTGCTTTGTTTTCTTAAGGTAACTAGCAGTCTTTTTCATTATGCATAAATGGCTTGCTACTTCGGAAAGAACAAGGTTGCAGTATATATAAGTTGAACAATTTGATCACTTACTAGCTCATAGTTAAAGGGTAAATAGACTTCAGTGTCTGTAGACTATCTTAACTATTATTTATGCATTTATTCTCTAGCGCTCTTTGAAAGCAGGAGAAAGGAATTTGCAGAGCAGATTAACAAAATGGAGGCCAGGCCCAGAAGACAATCTGTGAAGGAAAAAGAACATCAGGAGGTGCAGAACGAAGAAAAGAAAGAAGAACAGAACAAGGAGCAGGAAGAGGGTAAGGTGGCTCAGCAGGTGGAAGAGATGGAGACAGGTAATCAGCACAATGATGTAGAAATGGAGGAGGTAGGGGAGGAAAAGGGAAAAATAGGTTCAGGTTCAGGGCATAGTGATACAGAAAAAGAACAGGAAGAGGATGAACAGAAACATGACGTGGAGATGAAAGTAGAAGAGCCTACTGAGGTGAGGGAGAATGACAAGCAACAGGATGGTCAGCATGAGGAGGTCACAGTTGTAAAAGAGGAAAGTGAAAACATTCAGCCAGTGGATAATGAGCAGGATGTGGCTGAAATGAATGAGGGAGATAGTGTAGAACCCATAGAAAATGAAAATGGCAAAGAAATAGAACCAGAAACAGAGCGTGATGCTCAGACAGAAAAAGTGTGTAATGTTCCTTCTCCCAAGAAGGAGAAAGGTATCAAAACAGAAAATAAAGCTGAACTTGAAGAAACACAGGAGAAAACACCTGAAGCTCAGACAGAATTTGTGGCTGAGACTCTGTCTCAGCCACAGTCTGTGCCACTAGCACAGTCACCTCAGTTGTCTCAGTCCACTCAGGATACAGAGCCCCAGACAGACAAGGATGAAAATGCTGTGGTGTCTGTAAAGGTGGTTGAAGCCCAGGCAGAGCAGAATCAGACACCGAGTGCAGAAAGTGAGAGTAAGACTAGGAGTAGAAGCAGGGGTAGGGCAGGGAACAAAACTGGCCATAACCGTAGCAGCAGCAGTAGTAGCAGTAGCACTTCAAGCAGTACTACCAGTGCAAGTAGTTCCAGTACTGGCAGCAGTACCAGTCGGAGCAGTTCCACCAGCAGCAGCACTACCAGTGGGAGTACAAGCAGGGACAGTAGCAGCAGTAGCTCCAGCAGTAGTGAAAGTAGAAGTCGAAGCCGAGGAAGAGGGCATAACAGAGATAGAAAACGCAGAAGGAGCACAGACAGGAAGCGAAGGGATGCTTCAGGAGTAGACAGAAGTCACAAGTCCTCAAAAGGTGGTAGTAGAGATACCAAAAGCTCAAAGGATAAAAGTTCGAGGTCTGACAGAAAGAGGTCTATATCAGAAAGTAGTCGGTCAGGCAAGAGAACTTCACGGAGTGAAAGAGACCGTAAATCAGACAGGAAAGACAAAAGGCGTTAACAGAAGAGACCAAGCTTCCTTAGCCTAATCTTTGCAGCAGAAGATTATTTGAGTGAAAGAATTCCTTGTAAGGAGGAAGAAAAGGCTGCCTTAAGAATTGCATGCTGTAAAAAATCTTTTGGAAAAATGCGGACTGTTTACCAGGCATTCTTGTACTTTTTACATGATTTTGTAAAAGGTTACTTACCAAAATTATGTGAAGTTCCTGAAAACGTAAAAATAAAAAATTAACACTCCTTTGCATCTTTTTTTTTAAATATCCTGTACTCATTAAGGTCCCCTGTATATTTTAATAGGTAAACCTTTAAAGTAGATGTGATAATTTCTTCTGTATCATACACTTTTTTTTTTGTAGAAATAAATGTGCATTTTAAATAAATTGTTTGAGATGTCCTGTTGACAATTAAATTCCCCTCTTTAGATTATATGTAGGAAGGCAGTATTGCAGGAAATAAGAAATTTTGCCTTTCCCCTCTGTTCCTTTCAAGAATGGGAATTTTAAGACCTAGTTAAGCAAATAATTTCCAGTGCCGGGTAGGAAGGCAAAGTAATTGGTTTGAATCTATACTTTTTGTTTTCTTCTGTAACTGCAAACTCTTAGTCAATTCTGTCTGTCCTCCAGTTTTATAAAAATTTCCTGTCCATAGGCAAGCAGTGATTAAATGGGAATGTTAACACTGGCCAAGGTAGCTCAAGTCAGTCTGGAAAACCACTCTTAGCTGCTTTCTGCAGGTGCTTTGGTAGTATTTACATCTATGTTCTAGATCTAGTTAATCTGTTCAGTAATGATCCTTTTTTGGTGGCCAGTGGAAGAAAGACTTCAGCTTGCTTCTCAACCAGGATTCGTTTTAATTTAGTTGCAGACTAATGTTTGATCCCTTCATACCACTAAGAATAATTGCATTGCAGTGTTGGAGTTACCTGGGACTACCTAATACTAATGTGTGCGTGCAAGAATGCTTTCTGAATGTATTTAATAACACTTAAGGTGGTATAGTGTTATCTATGAAGGTGAATACTGTTTTTATATAATTTTGTATGGAAAACAATAACATCTGTTGCTTTGTTCTGTACATGTGCAAATAAATGTGGCTTTGTAGACTACTTACTCTCTCCATGCCTATGATCTTTTCTATTAACAATCATATTACCTTAGTCTTTCAACATTTAAAATATGAATTGTAATTGCAGGTAGCTGTACTTACAAGCTCTGTATCCAAAATTATTCTTAAGGATTTTAATTGTCTATTAACTGATTATGAAACTGTAGTGCTGTAATCCATGCTGTCTTGACAGAAAGATAATTGTGTTATCTGACATGCCAAATCACAGACCAGGAAATCTAGAAAGATTTCAGTATGGAAAAAAAAAAAAACTTGGTTTAGTGTATGAAATGCCATATACATCCCATTTTTCTGGAAGGCAGTTGCCAATTTCTAGCTTGGAGTGTCAGTTTTCATCTGAACTCGAGTAGTGACAGCTTTATGTGTTATGAAATGCTGAATGTCATGACATCAAGGAATGTGTCTAGTAAGGGATGGAGTGCAGCACAGATAGTGGGGAAAAAACACAGGCTTCCCCTTTCTTACAGAGTTCAGATTCTTCAGTCCATTTGCTGCCTCAATATCCTATCTGCCCTGCCTTTCTACAACAGAGTAATTTTTATTCTTGTCAGTAGTTCCCAACAATGTTTCCTTCCCTTCAGGGAATGTTGTGGTATAATGTGCTGTCTTTTTTGAAGGACAAACAAAAGTTAAGTGCTTTATTGAAGATGTTAAACAATGTTCTGCCAAAAAAAACCTCTTAATACTGGATAACTCAGTAAATGTTACAGGTCTACATGTTTTGACTAGTTCCAGGTTTCAAATTGCCTTTGGAAGCCATTTCAGTTTTTTCAATTAATTACAGGTTATTTTTACTGCACAGGTTTAAATAGCTGGTACTGGAGTCAGTGTGCAAATCTTCTGACCACTGTTTCAGAGCAGCATGTCAACAGGGTTTATGAAAAGAACAGGATGGTGGGTCTGGTTGTGCTGAATTAAGGACTGCATTGATTATGTTGTTTCAGGTTATATTCCCAGCAGCAATGTATTTTTAGCTGTGAAAAATACAGGAGCTTGGTTGCTGAGTACAAAGCTGGTGATGTAATTGATAGCTTAATGTTTATTAGAAGAAACTACCATTGTTAAGCAGTGCCATTAATTGTTAGCGTTTGTGGATCTGAGGAGCTGAGTGTAACATAAACCTCAGTGTGTGATAACTATGAAGTTTTCTAAAAGCTAAATATTCCAATCAATGTTCCCCTACAGAAATAGTGTAAGATGGTAGTGTACTATTAGCAGCATAAAGCAATAGTGTTTTTAGTAATTGTTACATTTTCCTTCAAGGTCCCCTCCTCTTACCTGAAACAATATCAGAGCTGTGGATAGGAACGAGACCGTGAAAATTGCTGATAACTTCAAGACTAGATTTGATGGAACAGTTTGTGTTTTCTGAGCATTTAGTGCAGATAGCATAGGGGTAGGAAATGATTGAAACATTTTCTTAAGTCCCTTCCCCTCAATAGTGAGTGGAAATCAAAGGAAGAATGCCCTGTTCTCTTTTCACTCAAGTAAAGTGGACAAAGGAACAATGTTTTTTCTCCTTTTCTAAGAATGAAATCAATATGCTTTATGTGAGTAGGAAATACACCATGTATGCTCTCTGCCTGTCTTTTGAAGTGTTTTATCACATGGTCCCTTCTATGTTTAAGTATAATTTAAGTAGGCAGTTGATGGTTTGGTTTTTTTAGAACCTTTATACTATGCACTGACTCTGTACCATTACTTGCTGGGTTTTTCTTCAGTCCAGATAAGCTGGAAGTCTCCAAGAATGTTGGTTTTTCCCCACAATGCTCCACTTGGAGTTCTTGTCAGAGCAGATGTTACACAGATTGTTCATTAAGTATAAGCTGAAACATGACTTCAGATAAAATTCCTTCAAATTCCTCTTCTTTGGGGTGATGTCTTTGTGCTTGGAACAGTTTCTTTGTATTTTGTTCAAAGGAAACCTGAACATAATTTTTCTGCAGACAGTAGGTATTAGAGAAATGAACAACCCTGCTCCAGGAAAATTAATTACAAAACCAGTAAATTTACAAAAGATTTCTGGAAAATCTTTGATTTCTCAGGAAAATAATGGTCTTGTGATTAGGTCCCAGATACAAGATTCACATTCAGCTGCTGATTTTATAGCAATTACTGTGGTACAACAGGGTAAACATATTCATTTAACATATGTCCAAGATTTTTTAAATGAGTTTGCCTGGTCAAAGAATNCAGCAGTGGTGCATTAGTAACAGATAGAGATCTGTGTTATGGAGGATACAGTTTCGCTCTTTTAGTCTTGGGGTTCTTTCTCCTGGTTCAGGCAGGTTTTATTAGGTGAGAGTATTCTATTATACGGCAAAATGTGAGGTGTTCAAAGCTTGGAAATGTATTCTCAAGATTCTAAGTAGCAGAAGTCAACTTCCACAGTTTTTCGACATGCACTGTCAATTGTCATGTTCATAACTTCTTGTAATAGAGAAGCAAAAGTGGCTTTTTCTCGCTACTTGTTATGCTGGTTGAAAAAGTTGGTTTAGGCCTAGGTGATGAATGACTGTTATCTGCTTAGATTTGTCTAACTGGAAGAGTGAATTAGTGTTACTTTTCTTTCTTTGACTTATTTCTCAAAAGATATTTGTTTAAAAGACTAAAATTTTGCTGGCATGACATTCGATTCAATCAAATGAGAATAAGTAAAAGCCAATTTGTATTTTTCATCCAAACATCCGAAGTCAAGAGAACTACGTTGTTAAAAGTGCTTTAGCCATGGACTATATTCTTCCATGTGTTGTGCAATATTCTACACCATTAAACTCTACATTCCGTGTGGAGCCCTTTGGTGCTATCAAAACAGTATAGCCAACATGGTATATTCTGTTCCTACTATAAAATAGATATTAGAAGAACTTCTACCAACTTCTGATTTGCTTTGATCTTTATTATCAATGCAGATACTGAACAGTCTAGGAAATGCAACATCTTCACTTCTACAAAGCCATGTCTTAAAAGAGCCATCCAGTGTGCCGTGCTACTCAGATTATTTCAATTATGCCATCAATTCTGATCCTTCTTTGAATTCTAGTATGCTTTAAGAGGTGTCTGCCTTTCTACTTCAGTAGTTACAGTTACTAAGGTATCATTGCAAACAAAAATAGTTTCATTCTAATTAAAGTTATTGGAAATAGATATTTTTCATTATTGTTGTTTGTCTTTGCATGTGTAATAGTACTCACATTCATTGCTTCAGTTCTGCAGAACAGAAATTAACTGAAGTCTCACTCTATCTGCTATAAAGCTTTCAACTTTGTCCTTTGGAATTTAGCTATAATAAACTCCATGAATCTTTGACTTCAGTTCAAAGGTGATTTGAAGTTGTGCTTCATAGCCTATGCTATGTATAGGATTTGCACCCAAAGGAAAAGAATACTTGGTATGAATATGATTTATTACTGAAGTTATTAGAGGAACAAATAACACAGAACAGAGATCAGAGCAGTGTGTCAGCACTTAAGCCTTGAAGAATTCTTGTAGAGACTAAGCAACACAATGAGCAGTGCCCAGAATAACTTGAAAATTTCAAATGCAGTTTTAACCGAGTAGCTGAGATACTTATTTTACCTCCATGTAAAGACTTGGACTAAGTGTGGTATCTATATGAAACTGAAGTCCGTGCCATTTTCAGAGCTATTTTCACAAACACAGTAATAACATACAGACCTAAAGATGTGGGTGTGATTGCTCTCCCCCACAAACCTCCTTAAGTATGTAACTTCAGATGTCAGAATACCTCACTTTTCCATTTTTAGGTGAATCAGCTCACTGTTGCTAGGCTCAAAAAGGGACTGATAACCTTTCTAGGCCCGTTGTTGGGTTTTGTCCTATGCTCTACGGTTGGTGTGCAACACTGTGAAAGATTTCTGACCAGTTGGATAAAAATGTCCTTTTTTCCCATTTTTCTTTCTTCTTTTAATTTGTACAACACTTAATATAGAGAGAGTCCTTCCAATATAAATTATTTGTATATTCCTTCTCACCAATCTGTTTTGTAGAGACTTGGGAATGAAAAAAAAAATGGGGCAGCATTAAAGTCAGTCAGGAGTGACAGAGGGTGCTGATCTGCAGTGTATTCCTTGGTGCTCTCTGGTGGATTACCTAACAGCAGAGACAGCTGGTGTAACAGGTCATAGGATAGGCTGCCTGACTATCAGGTCATGTGGCAAAGGAAGGGGCCAAAGTGTTAAATTGCAAGTGGGGGACATGTCATCTCTGTAAAGTTTTTGTTTGCAGGCCACTGCTGGTTAAGGTGACCCTGGCTCACTTGGTGCCCTTTCTTGCTGGCTCTGTAGATCAGGCTAAGCACCAGTGTCTGGCAGATTTGAGCTGTGGAGCAGAAGGGGAAACTATGCTGAAAGTAGGACACAGCTTAGGTTTGTGGAAAGAGAATACAGTGACCTCTGCATGAGTCATACTCAGGACTGAAGGAGGGGCAGGCTTGTTAGGAACCATATGACTGCAAAGATCAGCTTGGGAAGAAATGCAGATTCTTGGGGTGCTATCAAGAAAGCAGAGAGAAGAGGCTCCCTCATGCAGGACAGTAGGAAATGAAAAGTGAAGCTTTTTTTTTTTATGGTTTAATAAGATATATTGTGTTTAGGTCACCAAAGAAGTGTGGGACAATGATGTGAAACCTTTGAAGCAAAGCCTGCTTCTGATGCAAACAAAGAAGATGGAGACTTCTTTTTACAAGTAGTCCTGTGTAAAAGACAATGAATACATGTTAATCCAGGGGAGATTCTGATTAGACAGAAGAGGAAATTATTTCACAGTGAGAGCAATTGGCCATTGGAACAATCTCCCCATGCAGTGTGGATGCCCAAATGTTTTGATACTTCTATGATTCATGTGGATCACCTTGTTTAGACCATGCTTTTGCAAGAAAAGTTGGACTAGATGAACCTAAAGGCCCCTCCCAACCCAGTATTCTGATTCTCTGCAGCTTTTCATTTATAGCAAAACTTCATGCCTGTATAACTATTGTACATTTTCCTGCATAATTACTACTTTAAAGCATAACACATATCTGAGAAAAAATTATTTATAACTACGTATTGGATAATAGGTTGCTAAGAAAAAGGGTATTCTTTAAAAAGCAGGGTATGTCATGTGCTTAGCTTTGCTATATTGTTCTGTGATATATGATGCAGAGATAGCATATGGATTTTCTAGTTGCCTTACAAGCATTCCCCATGCTAAAGGATGGATTGTACTTAGATCTAGTGCATGAGAAAGCTCCAAAAGAATATGTGGAAAACATTTCTGTTCTAAGTTCCCAACGACCAGCTATGAATTATCTAAAACATATCAGTGCACAGAAAAAAATACTTTATTAAAGAAACAAACAAACAAACAAACAAGCTAGAACACTGTCAGTAGCTATGTTAGCATTAATGCAAATCAATATAAGCATAAAATTTATAGTTTATCTATTGTGTTAAGGGTATAGCAATTGACAGAAAATAACACACCCTGCATTCCAGCTGGTCGTTAGAGATCAGAGAGTCTGAACGTGGCTGGGCTTGATTTATGATTATAACCAATTTGGGATTATAGGTCTAGTTGTTTTCAATGAGAACTTTCACAAGCACAGATTCACAAATACTGCAATTTACCAGTCCAAAACTACAGGCCAAGCCGTGCTCAGGAAGAACCTTCACTGTCCCAATTTCACACACAGCACACATAGTTTGGTTTATTGAAACAACAAAACACAGACTCGGAATTGCTGTTGATGAACAGCACTAGATGTGACAGAGCTCTAACAATAACAATAATATTGTGTTAGCCTGGGTAATAACAATAATCCTATGCAGAAGCTTACCAAGCAGGCATCCCTGCTTGTGTAGAGAGGAGAGTAACCCATCAACTGACTCCAAGATCTTTCTGGGTCTTTCACTTAGCACATGAAAATTCTACCCAGCTTACATACAGCCCAGTCTTACTCTCCTCCTCCTTCTTACATGTAGCATAATTTAGGCGGACGATTGAGTAATACAGTCATGTATGTGGTAGCATGTACTGCAATAATCTTATTAGCATGCTCAGGGTGTGCGCTTTAATATTTAAATATTTAAACCCTTACTCAGGCAAAAGTTACCTTTTTGGCCGTGCTGTCCTTCAAAGCTGTAGTCGTATGACTCTGTTCTGTTCAGTTCTTGAGCCAAAACAGGACCATCCTACCTCCACTGGGCCTCCTCCTTCAGGTCACTCATCCTTTCGTGATGTCAGCCATGCAGAACTGCCTCTGCAAAGATAATGTAGAAAGAATATGGTGTAGGCTGTAGACAGTAGGCTGTCTTAGCCCTTGCCAGGCTTCCCAGTCATTGCCCTACACCATCTTAAAATCAGATGAAAGAGGTACATTAAAAATGCATTCATAATCCAGAAATAATACTAATACAACTCCTGTTGAATTTCCCCAGGCACAATCTTCTACAAACTCAGCACAGAAGAATCTATCTGATAGTGGCTAAATTTTGATTTGACCAGAACTACTTTCTTTGTATTCAAAACATCAGCCTGGCTATCAGAATGTAGTTAATTATTAATGCATGTGTATAATCAGGACACCTGACTCTGCAGATTGTTAGCAGGTTAGCATAGCGTACTTCTGTTTAAGCAGATCAGGGAAGGAAAATAGGATTGAAAGTTTACTTGCAATGTTTAGTTAGGCTAAAAAAAAATGTAGAATATTCTTTCTAACCACACATCAATGCAGTTTCCAGAGTTTCAGTGCATCGTGGATTTAATCTGAAATGCCAAGGATCTTGGATCAGAGAATTCTGTTGTTAGTAATTTCATTTTCAGTAAGTGTGCAGACGACAAAGGTACTTTCAAAATGGAAGAAGTGTGGTGATCTGGAATGTGAGAGTAAGTAAAAATTTGGTTTTTTTATCTGTGGTGTTTATGCAGCTATAAGGAATCATAATTATCAAAATTAGCAATGAAACAGACTGAAAATGAGTAGCCATAGCAAATGTTTGTTGTTAATATACTAATTTTAAGAGCAATAGGCTTAAACCTTTGAAACAAAAAGAGAAAAAAAGACTTGCTGGATTGTTGTGTAAAGTTATACAGATCAAAGTTCAGTAAAAATACTTTTGAACAGCAGGTTTTCCTCAGGTGTCCCCAAAACGGGCAGCATAAAACAGCTTTAAAGTATTTTTAACTCAGTCTTTACAGATACAAAATAAAATAAACAAAATAAAATTAAAATAGGAGGTTATAAACTGAAAAAGAAGAATCTTTATCATGTATTTATAGTACATTCATAGCCCATTCTGCAGAAGTCTTGGGTTTTTTTCTACTATAAGCAAACTGATTTGGGATTTTTTTTTTTTTTTTAATCCTTCTTACAAAACACTCTGTTAGTATTTCCTCTTTACTTTTTTTTTCTTCTTTAACATGAAGTAAGTGCTATAACTAGTTATGTAGTTCTCAAAGGGTAAATAACTCTGCAGGAGGCAGAGCCACGGAATCACAAGTGGGCAAATAATGCCCTATACGCCACTGATTACCATTGTGAAACCTGTCATAATCATAGTTGAAGCCGTTTCTAAGCTGTTTCCATTGGTTTGGCAGACTTAAGTGGTGTATTTTCAATGTGGACAGCTTCTCCTGAAGTGGAAGAGACCTTAGGTTCCCTCTGCTGATGGATTTCTATTTTCTTGTGGAGCCATACCAATCTCAGTAGGTTCTGGATGTTCAGAGATGTCTATCTTTGTGGAACAGCATGTGAAATGGCTCCAAACTGACCAGAGTACATCAGTAGTGGTTTCTGTGGGGAGACAGCAGAGGAGACAAAGAAAACTTGAAATAATTCAAATTGAATCGGAAACTTCCGTTTTAACAACATGTTTAAGGTTTATATTCCTAAAATTTACATACTGTTATCATAAGATAAATGTATTCAAAATAGAGGACAAAATCCCTGAAATAATTACTATATTTAACTTAGAATTTCTAAAATATAAAATTATAAATATGCTTGGAAAATACTTTTTAGCTGTTTAGATCTGGCTTTAGTAATGAAATTTGCTAATCCTGCATACACATTTAAGCATTGAAACCTTGGCTAAACAAGCACTGGAAAATGTCCCTGTAGGACAAGAGCATTTCCCCTTGATGTCTCCAGTACACAGGAAAGAAAACAAGATAGGGCTGCTTTTTGCATTAGTTGATTTCCACTTGATGATATAAATGGATTAGTATTGTAACAAAGCACATACATTAAAATGTTTGCTACTGCAGTACATCAGTATTTGGCATCTATCAGATTTCTTCGGTAACCTGACTTTGGACAAGATGGACGCTGTGTTTGTTCATTTCTTTCCACATATTATTCCAGAGGCAATGAGCCGAGTTCAAGCCACTACCGACTACTCAGGGCCTGATTGCCGGTATCTTAACTTCAAAACAGGGGAGGAGATCATCGTATACTCCAAACTTTCAAGGGAAAACGAAAACTTGTGGATAGGAAGTGTAAGTACTAAAATCTGAAAGAATTTCCCCATAAATACTTTAGATATAATAATAGTGTAACAACTGCAGTCTACTTCCTTCTAAGGATCTTCTATCTCTTTTGGAATATTAACAAGTCATGGATCAATACAGTATTTGGGAGATGGGTCATGGTTACTACCTTTCTATATAAAGAGAAAATCAAATCTTGGCAAAGATCGCTCACAGAGAAACAGAGTCAGGATCAGAATACGAGTTTTCTATTTCCTTCATCTTATCATTTGGTTGTAATGATTTAATCTGGTTCCCTTGAAAACACTCAGGTCTATCAGGTCAGGTTCCTACCTGCAGGTCTGTGGGTAAGACATCCAGTACTGGGACCTGACTTCACAGTTCAGTGCTTAAGAAAAGCTCCCAGAGAAGTTATCGTGCATATTTAATGATTTGGAACAAATAACGAAGTTAGAACAGTCATTTATGAAGGAATGGATGTATTGATCCAAATCAAGTTTTACCGCTAGTAAAACTGTGTAAGTGCTTCAAAACTACAAGATATTAGTACATTTTTGGAGTGTTTGGTGTTTTGTTTTTTTTTTCTCTAAATAATCTGTCACATTTATTGTTTAACAGTGAAATTCTATCTTCCTTTTTTTTTCATCCAAGAGCGTCTTTGAAGGTGCCTCACTATTCCTTGCTTTCCAAGATGTATCTCTCCACTAAAGACTATCTGCAATGGTTTGATATAAGGCCAGCAGTGGGCTCGTGGCCAGAGGGACTTGATTCTTTTGGGCACTATCATTAACTTTGTTTCTGTAGTGTTGCCATCTTCACTGTAATTTTCTCTTGAGCTGCAGCTAGCCTCATCTCTGAATTTCATATCCTACTTTTCTTGTAACTTTTTATAGGTCATTAGTTATTAAGGCATGACATTTTTCCCATTTGAGACAACGGGAAATTTGCAGCCAATTTTAGTAGGAGCTGGCTGTGACTATCAGTGGACACAGCACTGTCTTCAGTTGAAGCAGTTTAAAGGCTACTGCCTCGGTTCTGCACAAACACATGTTCATAAAAATAATACAGAATATAATACAGTATTCCCCTTGCTTTCTGAAATGGCAAATGGAACATTTCCTTGAAGGAAAAATAACCCAATCTTTTGACAAAACAGAATTAAGGAGATAGGGGACTGTTCTATAAACTTATTGTTTATCCATACTTTTCCAGCACCTATGCAAGTGCCTAACATATATATCAATGAAGTTTAAATGTTCTTATTAGTTTTATATTTTTTGCAGAAAGGAAAGGATTTTGGCTATTTCCCAAGACATGCTGTGAAGGTTGAGGAAGTTTTAATTGGAGAAGAAGTTGAAGTGCTCACTAAGGTAAACCAACATCACCAGATTTTCCAGTGTTGTTAGCAACAACTGAAAATCTAATATCCAGTTAGGAATTCAACTGTTAATGGATATTTTACTTCAGATTATTCAAAACGTGTTTTTTATTATTGTTCCCTTTGCGTGTTTATTTTTCTCTAAAATATTTCCTGTATAATTAAAGATATAGAACCTTTAGGAATAATAAAAGTAATTACAGTTCTTTATGTAAATTTGTAACGGAAAGAATGACAATACATTTTGCTGCACTACATGGTGATATAAAAAATTACAATTAGAACATTTTAAAAGTTAATATTATTCTTTTAGGAAACTGATTTCCTTTGTCTTCATGAAGATAAGTACACTTTTGAAAATGAAGATAACACATTATACGATCACAACAAAGACAGTGAATATTCATTGTCTGATGCAGAATCAAAGCTGCATGAAAATGAACTCTTAAAATATACAAGGGACCCCCTACAAAATGAAGAAAGAACTGAGCCAGTTTCTGAAAACGACTCAGAGAAATCCCACATTCAGGAGTCTGTAAACAAGAAGTTGGTTAGAAAAGACAATACTGAAGAGCCACAAATGCAAAACAGTCTCCCTCTAGAACCTGTTCAAACTCAGTCTAGTTGGATTTCAGGATGGTTCACCACAGAAAGTGAAAATTATGAAGAGCCCTTAGAAGTTATTACTGAATCTTCAGAAGCAAACAAATACCAAGGCAGAAAAATAGAGGCAGCAGCTGAAAATTATTTACAGGAACCAAATGATAAAGAGGAAAAAGAACCTCCTGCATCTGGCTGGTTTCAAGGTGGACTGACAAGCTTCCTGTATTTTGGTGAAGATAATGAAGATGTTGATTTGGCATCAGAAAAAAATGATCCACAGATCCATGATGTCTCTGGTGTGCCTGAGCATTCTAATACTGAACAGGAAACAACAGTCATCAAGGTATCGTCAGAAGAAGAAAAGAGTGAAAGCCAAAAATCCAAATTAAATTGGTTTAATTTGGGTTTAAGTGATGTTCTTAATTTTGGCCATGCTGAGGAAGCTACAATTGCTACAGAGGACCGGAGAAGCAGAGAAACAATGGATCAAGCAAATAAGAATGAGGAAAAGCAGACTTTAGACAAGAAAGAATTATTTATGGACAAAGAATCAAAGGAAACAGTTAATGGGGTGACAGATGAAGAAGATGGGAATTATGCACAAAAAACAACAGATTCAAACAGCAACAGGCCAAATCCTGGGGAGATACCAGCAAATGCACGTACTCTTAATGACACCAAAAACACTTCAAGTAGCACAGAATCGTCTTTTGATATACTAACATGTGACAAAAAGAAGCCATTTGAGCCTTACAGTTCAGAAAAAGACTTGTTATCAGAAAGCCAAGTGCTGAGAAACACTGAAGCCGAAAAGAAAAATCAGGAGTCAGGAAGCAGACGTGGCCAATCAGGTTGGTATACAAATATCTATAATAGTTTTATTACTTATGATATGGACAAACATGATAATCAAAAGGGACATGAATCAATTGCATCAAATTTCTTGTTTTCATGAACCCCTCTGAACTGTAGGTCCTCAGACATAAAAAATACAGGAGAAAAGCCTGAAATACCTGAAGAAGAAAGCCATTGCTTCTCTTCTAGTCATTTTGCAGACATAATGATGTTTCTAAGTCCAACAGCCAAAGAAGGACAAGTGCAGTGTTATGGGGAACTACCAGGAACTGCAAATAATCATCTAGGCATCAAGAAGACCTCATGTGACAGTGAACCGAGTCTTAGTCTGGAAACACAAGAGAAAGACAAACTAGTTGTGGTGCAGGAAAAGAATTCAGCATCCAAAAGCCATTTCAAAGTGGAGAGTATTGTAAAAAATGAAATCCACAAATCAGAGAATAAAAATGTCCCACAGAGTTTTTATGAAAACATCAAATATTTCAGTCAGGACATTTTTTATGATGAACATCGTCAGAAATCTGGGGAATCCCAAGAATTTATTCCAGACTAACCTTTCACTTCTCACCCCTCATCCAATGGCCTCAGTTTAACAGGTACCAAAACTTCCAAAGAAACTGGCCATTTGGAAGATATATGGAGTTTCAGAATGGAAGGTAAAAACTGCTAACATAACATATCAAGAAACACTAATGCAAATACGTCCAAAGGGAATGACGGTTCCTTGTCAGCCAGCAGTACAAAGTAACAAACAGGGCAGTGGAGAAAAAACTTCCACAAAACCTACCATATGAGTAGAAGATTGGACAACTCTTGTTTATAGCTTGTCAGAGAGAAGCAATAAAAAGAACAAATTCCTATAAATGTGCAACATCACCAGGAAGGTGGAGGAGAACTAACATGGGAAGATTCATGTTCCCAGCATCATTTTCTGGTACCAGAGAAAGGACTGTCTTAATCTAGATCTCAGAAAGAAATATAAAAATCACCTGTGATATAGTAAAACAAAATATTAGCCTGCATCCTCAGATTTAGGCCTATCAGTTCAAACCACCACAACAGTGCAAGACACAAAAGCACAGAAAATTAATCTAAGTTTTGAAAGGCATCATCACACACTACTTCAAAAGACAAAGTAATACCATTCTTCAGCTGAATCCATGTTCACAGAAGTATTTATAAAGAAAATTTATTGAGAATAAAAGCAACAGTCATGTGATATTAGTCGAACCAAGTGTAAACTTTTACCTTGGAGCTCTCTAAAATAGAAGACATTTTTAAAGAAAAAAAATTATACAGTCAGTGTCTTCTAAAGCCATCTAACTAGAAAGTCAGACTGCTATGAAAAAAAACTGCATTAATTAAATCCTGGCAACCTGGGATTGCTTATAAACCTGGCTGATAGATTTGATGTTGAAAAAGAAGATACTGTTGTAAATGAAAGGATGAATAATGCTGAACAAAAAATTGCTGCTGCTAAAACTGCTTAGGAGAAGAAAAAAAGAAAGATTCTGAAAATAAGTAAAAATCCAGAAATACAAATAATAGCAACTGTATTCTCAGTAGTATTTTTACCGGACCATCAGGGTTCTTTGCAAATATATTTAATAAAACTTACAACTAAGCCTGTCAAAAAAAGTCTAAGCATGTATATTTGGTCAAAAAAATCAAATGAAAATAGAAGTGACATTAGGACTAGTACCCTTGAATTTGCACAGAAGAATGAGAGGAAGATAAAAGGAAAGGAATCGGAACAATGTAAGATACTACTAAATATAGAGAAGGTGCAGAAAAAAGCAAAACCAGGCAAATATTGTATGATAAACAGATTTACCAAACCCACTAATTACATTTCAACAATTTTATTTAAATTAAAACAGGATGTTAAGCAACACTCAGAGTATCTCTGTGATGGAAGCAAACTGCAGCAGCAGCAGCAATTTGAAAAGATTCATCATGAAATCACAGCTTGCTCAGCTAAAGATAACGCTATGTGGAGGGAACAGGTCATTGTGTCTGCAGAAAAGAGGCACAATTTGGACACTGAGCAGGGAAAATATACAGAAAAAAAGGAATGTTCTTCTAGAGCTGCCAGAGCTTTTGTCTGTTATAACAATTAATAGTGCTGCCCAAACTTCGGCTACAGTTACTAATGTTTCACTAACAGAGATTTAGCAAGAACGAAATATCCTTTGTTGGCAGAAAAAAAACCCACAACAGATAGAACACTGTCTCCTGGTGATTTAAAATGAAGAGGTAGTGAGCCTAACTCTTACCAGTTAATGACTGATGTGTGATATTTTGAGGATCTGATAATACAAGTTGAGTTAGTATAAAAGTAACAGTTTAAGAGCAAATTACTTGTCTTGAATTTGCACTACTGGACTATTTGTGATGCCTACCTTTGGCCAGTATTGTCTTGAAGCATCTGATTAAATGAAACAATTTGTAACTTTCTTTTCTTTGTGGGTAAGCACGGTGTGGGTTTTTTTGAAAGCAGTATTTTACTGGCTTCAGGCAATTTACTCCAAGTCACTACAACTGGGGCAGCCAGGTGCCTTCAGACATATTTCTGCATGAACATGCCTGTGGTTTCTTGTATTTTGCAGGGAAGTTTGATACCTTGTGGGAATCTGTTAATCTTTAATTCTACACGGCATTTTTAACTGTTCTCCCTCTAAAGCTTACCCTCCTTGTATTTGGATACAGGAAAGAGATCTACTAACCCTGATCAGGGAATCTATAGCCCAACTATCAAAATTAAACATATTTTTTGCTGAACATTGATTTTTAACTATTTTACTACAAGTTTTGCTAAATGCTCTAACCTTCAAATTCTGAGATCATTATTTGTATAGTGTTTCTTAAATCATAAATCTGTAGCACATTTACTCTAATGTTTGACTGTAAACTGAGGAAAATAAAAAAAATTCAAATCTCTGTTGAGGTTAGTATCTTACAGGAGGAGTAAGTTGAATCCTCTAAAAATAACCATGATTTCCCTTCACAATTATGTGCAGGAGTAGGCAGAAGAAAGCTAATGGAAGAAATGCCAGAGAAGGAGCATGCAATTTATGTACCTATAGACAGTGAACATGACAGTGACCAAGATTCAAAAGCAACAGCCATTGCTTCAGTAAATTCTGAAATAAAAATGGACAGTTCAGGAGCTGACTCTGAAGTTGATGTCAAAAAGTCTTTCTCTGATGCCATCCAGAACTATGTTCCAAGTAATGGTAAGTGCTACGTTTCTTAATTT
>VZTR01018834.1:417857-464820 GCA_013400775.1 Chaetops frenatus | reverse complement strand
TGATCTCCATATCTTGTTGAAACGTCATTTTTTTTTTTTTTTTTTCACTTGGTAAATCTGTCATTTAAAAATCAAATGCTTCTGCTAACCATTTTCTGGGAGTTTTGGAAAAAAAACCTTTGAAGTAACCTATGTCAACATGTAACGTTTGTTTCTGTTGAAAATATTAAGCTCTTTTCCTTTAGCTGAAGCTTTTTACTTCACTTTTCAGGCCGTGGCTTCACTGCCTGAAGATATGAGACCTGGTCCTGATCTTTATGGTTTCCCATGGGAAATAGTGATTTGTGCTGGCATTGTTGGAGCCTTGACAATTCTCTTGTTCCTGTACAGAAGTTATCAATCAGTAAGTGTTGTGGTGTAACCCGGGACAGCAACTGAGCACCACATAGCCATTCTCTCACTCCCTCTGTCACGTTGGAATGAGGGAGAGAATAAGAGGACTAAAAGCTAGAAAACTAGAGGCTTGATATGAAAACCNACAGTTTAATGGGGAAAGCAAAAGCTGTGCATGCAGCAGAGCAAAACAGGGAATTGACTCACTGCTTCCCATGGGCAGGCAGGTGTTCAGCTGTCTCCAGAAAAGCAGAGCTCCATCACGTGTAGCAGTTACTTGAGAAGACAAACTCCATCACTCCAAACACCCCACCTTCCTCCTCCTTCCCCTCAGCTTTATGTGCTGAGCTTGATGTCACATGGTGTGGGTTATCCCTCTGGTCAGTCGATGTCAGCTGTCCTGTGTCCCCTCGCAGCTTCTTGTGAACCTGCAGCCTCCTTGTGGGTGAGGTGGGGTGGGAGGCAGAAGGGGTCTTGACTCTGTGTGAACACTGCTCAGCAATAACTGAAACATCCATGCGTTATCAGTGCTTTTCAGCACAAATCCAAAATATAGCCCCATACCAGCTACTGTGAAGAAAATTAACTCTATCCCAGACAAAACCAGGAAATGTTCAAGTTACATGTAGATACGTAGAGTGCATTAATAGTTTGCATTAAAGCTGTTACCCTTCCTGTTGAAGATATGTAATGCTTCAGAGTTTTAAATCTATTGTGATTATAGAATTTAGAGTCCCTCTAAAAGAGGAATTGAAAAGTCTATTTTGTCAAGATAGTAAATGTTTGGGCACGTAGTGAGTAACTGTTGTAAGAGGAAATGCAGTGAAGCTCGATGCAGTAAGGCTTCCTTTTTCCTTTTTGAAGTTCTACGCCAGACTTTCAAAGTCAGCCCTTAAATTATATTCACAGGTTGCAGATGTCTTCCCTAGGGTGTATGTATTGCTGAGTGTATGATCTCTCTGTAATTAGCCTGGCCATAGCCATAGCAGCTCAGGTCTTTCCAGGTAATTGTAAACAAAAGCAATCCACGTGGGAGGCAAGGGAGGCGTTTTTAAGCTTTTTGGACAGTGATGCCTGGATTCTGTTTATTGCAACACTGAAACCCTGAACCAATGTAACTGCATGCTCTTTGTGAGCACTAGTCTCAAGTCTTTGAGTATTGCAGTACTGAAACCTTTTAATACACAAATCAGATTATATTTTTGAGGTAATTCCTGTCTTCTCTTGTGACTAAGTAAAGATCTGAGTAATAAAAGTTGCTGACCATACTTTCCCTGCTAAGGAAATGGGGTCAGTATCTGTAATGCGTATTCTAAATTTCTTCTCATTTTTCACATGCTCTCATACAGACAGTGTGATTTTGGTAGTAGGTGTGATGATACTCATGCTTTAAGATTGGTTGCTTAGCTGTTTAGTTTTCCAGATATGAGCAACGGCATTTTTAGGGTTTTAACATCAACTAACGTTGTCTGTAAGGGGACGTGTGTTTGTGTAAGTTAATGTAACTATAATTTGGTCATACCTTTTGTTCTCTAGAGGCATCCCTCTAGGTGATACAAAAGGCATTTGAACTGAAATCATGCAAGCAGCTAACCTGGTATTGTTTTCCTCCTGCGCGTGCCATTCAAAGCATGAGATATTACAGAAGTTATTCGTAGCTTTTTCAGTCATCCAGACCTAAAACTGCACTGACTACTACTTGAAGAATTGATGGTTACTTAAAAGTAATGGAGTTTAGTTTTGGGGGTGATAGGATAAAAGCATGCTTACAACTTTCTTGTCCTTTTTTTGTGACTTGGATTCCTTGGCTTTAAACGAGGAGGAAACGGGGAAGATCCGTAGATTGTTACATTGGGCTCATGACCCAGGCCCAGCCGTGAGAGAAATGCTGTGTTGTAACAGTTTTGTGGGTTCAGCCAAGTTCTGCATCTCTCGTACAGGCCATTTGTGACAGATTTTGCCCTGCAGTTCGTTAGATTCTGATTCTAGGGCACTAGATCCCATGTGCAGCTGCTCACGTGGCACTTGCAGGATGCCCATCAGGTAGTACCTTACTGCAGCTTTAATTGTTGTCTGTTGTAATGTGTGGAAGATCTTTCCCAATAGGAGATCTGAGCTCATGTGTGGAGCTTTCCCTTCCCTTCCCCTCCCTTCCCTTCTGACTCTGTGTGTGTCCACTACAGCTTTGAGTAGGCAGTTGTGGTTATGTGATAAATATTCAGGTGTGTTATTAAAGTGATCCAGGTGAAAACTAATCTCCTTTCCCCTCTTTTGTCTGATTAGAGTGCGAGAAGGATGGGGCAAACACACAGACATGGAGGGGGGGAAGAGCAGAGGATATGATTGCCTGTTTTTAATAGCAGCCCATATTTATGTTCCTTTTTTAAGTTCCATGTTTAAACTCGGTATGGAATCACAGCTTAAAAGATTGGTTTTCAGATACTATGTGAGAGTAACTGATGAGACATTTTCAGTATTTATTCTCTTTTTTTTTTTCAGGTTAGAAGTCGACTTTATGTAGGTAAGCTTATTTTTGAGACTTAATTTTTCATATTTCTTTGGAGTATGACTTTATTCTTTCTTTTTTCACCTTTAATTTTTATTTGGATGATGCAACATTTGTTTGTCTTTCACTTTTTAGGAAGGGAAAAACAGCTTGCCAATAAAATTGCTGAACTAGTTGAAGAAAAATGCAAACTTCTTGAGAAACTCAGCCTCTGCAAAAAAGAGGTAACGGTCCTCATTTATTGCTTTCAGTGTGTCGGAGAAATGGATTCAATCAAGTCAAGTGTTAACTTTTCTAGCAGTAAGATGTTTTAAAGCTTTTAAAGGGATTCTTCAAATGCCTTTTTTCTGCCAGTGCCTTTAAGAGCAATAAAGGTGTTAGCAAGTTCTGCCTTTAAACTTTTAATACAATGTATTTCACTGGAAGCAACTTCAAAATGTCTTTTTTTGGTTATATCACTAGGATAGTCTAGTAGGGCTAAGGCTTTCCTGATTTCCAGCAAGGTGCATTTGTGAATATTTAGGTGATGTCTACATTTCAGACTAGAGCATTGCAAATTTATGCTAGTATGTAATCGATTATTTACACATATTCTGACATAAAGTAATTCCTTTTCAGATTGAAGATTTACAGTTGTCTCTGAAGGATGGTAACATTATGAAAGAATCAACAGACGCATCTTTTTTTGAGGTAAAAAGATACATGGAAATTATTATTTCTACAATATAAAGTAGTATTTTAAGACAATGTGGCCCATATTAAAAAAACACCCAAACAAACTAAATAAAAACAACAGCAAAAAAAGTCAGACAAACCCAAAAAACTCCAAATCACTTGTTTTAATTGGGTTACTGAAAATTATATTAAATCAAAGCAATTAAATGAAAATAAGTCTTTTTTAACAACAGCATTGAGAATGAGTGATACTGGAACAAATGGCATATTGGACAATATTTAATTTTAAGAAATAAATTGTTCCCGTTTCTAGGAGAGAGGGTAGTGCATGAAGTTTTTTTTTTCTCACAGCTGATCTAATTCAAATACTATCTATAGGCTACAGGAGCACGGTTTTAAAGAAAAGTTGCCACTACATTGTTTATATCCCCCAAACTGAGAATATATTTGTAAAAGAGTTCTGGATAAGTGCATCAAATACTTAATAGGCTCTATAAAATACATGTAAAAAACACAAGTAGATTTATTTCATTTTGCACCTCAGATGCTATAGAGCTAATTCTTACAGCTTTTGTTAATATGCAAGAGTCTCTAGAGTATTTGAGTGAAACATACATTGCTGTCATATTTAAAATATACTTGTTGTCTTCATATGTAATTAATATCAGATGTTTTATTAACTCACAAACCAACTTGATTTAGGAAATACATGAAAAACTGAACAAGTCAAACTTGAAACTCAACGAGGAAATAGGGATTCTAGAAAAAGAATTGGAAGAAGAAAAATCTAAGCAGTCGGAAAATGATACCTTGGTAAGGATAAATACAATCCCGTCTTTGTTTCTATGAATTTAAAAAAAAAAATCTCACAGAAAAAAAATTCTGCAGAGAAGACAAACTATTTTCTTTGTGTGTTTTGAAATAAAAACTACATTTTCCATTGTGTCTTCCCTGTAACATTAGAAAAATTATAAAGCAAGATACTCAAAAGAGGAAAAGCTGTTTTTACTGATTCAGGAGTAGAACTTTCTCAGTTTGAAAAGAGAAATATTTTTATTAATTGCCTAGACATTTTCAGTCAAATATGTGAAAGAAGCTGTATGACGACTTATAATTTTCAGGTGGCTGAAATTCAGGAGAAAGTGGAGTCTTTAGAGAATGAAGAAAAATCTATCCAGTCACAAATTGATGAGGTATGTCTAACCTTTATAGCTCCTGTTCTCAAATCTTTGCAATTTCTCTATTCCCCCTGTAGTTACTGTTTTGGGGGTTTTTTTTCTATAAGGCTGCACAGATCATATACTGCATAAACCAAAAGACTTGGCTTAGTGCTTTGGTGTGGCTTGATTGAGCAACCTCATATAGTGATTGGCATTTATTGAGAAGTAGTTACCTTGTCTTTTCTTCACCTTCTTACTCCTCAATGATATATAGTATTGCAAAATGACTATACTATAATACAGTCAGCAAAAACTGTTAAAATTGTAGAGAAAATGTGAGAATGTGTATGTAGCACAGCCAGAAAACCTAAGACAAGTCCAGTAATACCATCATGACCCCACCTATGTCTTTACCAATACCATTTAAACAACACACTTTTTAATTTTGCTTAGGCCAAGTCCACCCTAAAAGTGTATCAGATTAGTACTGAGAGACTCAAGACATCTGTTCAAGATGCAGTAGATGAAAACAGCCATCTCCAGGAAAGTGAGAAACAAGTAGGTTCTTCCTAGTTATCCTTAGAAATACTGTGTTTTCCTATGGTACTAATAAATACGATTTCTCCAAAGAGCTCATCCACAACAAGTTTCTTAATACCTCTTGTGTGTTTTAGTAAATGGAATGAGGAAGAGGGCATGATTTTTAAAATAATTTTAAGCTGGAGTAACTTCGTCTAAAATAATCCTCTTTTAAAAGAAATGCAGTAGTTACAATTTGTGGAATCATGCATAGAGTTCAGTGGAAGGAGAACATGTGGTAATTTAAGCCTAGTAAGAACTTTGCTGAGACCTGGGGGAAAGCAGAAATATCTGAACAAGTCCACAGCTAGGATGCTCTACAGAGGAAGAGAGAAAATTCTTTTACTTGATCTAGAAAACCAAAGAAATTGAGAAATTGCAGAGTATTCAGAAGGCAGGTAAAAAACATACTCTAGTACCACTGTAGATGTGTTAATTGAAAGTCAGGTATGTAACAGAGAGGAACAGAAGAGACTGTTACTTCCCAAGTTTTAGTTTCCTGTGTTCCTCAGTGCTGTAGCCAGATCACAAAGAATACTGAATATTTAAAAAAATTTAGCACATGCAATAGTTGTCTTGTGTAAAAGGTAGCTTTACAGTGAAGCTATTTTTTTTTCTAAGAAATAGATATTTTCTATGAATGTTTAATGTTTTGTGTAATGTTTTTGGGGTTTGAGGTGGTTTGTTGTGGTTTTAATGGATATGTGCTTATTTTCCTGACTGACTGATGATCTCCTTGTTGTCTGAGGAATAATCTGATCAATACTTTGCACGGGGGAAGGAGTAGTGGTGAGAGTGGAAGTATTGGCCTATTGCCTTTTAGCAGTCTTACAAAAAGCTGGGAAGTGCTTTAGTCCTCTCTGTCAAAACATTGTGGATGTCAAACTTAGTGGTTCAGGAAGAAAAGTAGGGATACTGGCAATAAAAATTTTTCTGCTGGAGGAATATTTCAGTTCTGCACAAATCTGTTAGTAAAAATTGATCTTTTTCCCTAATTCTGGAAGGAGTCCATGTTTGTGATTACCAAAAAAGGAAGACAATTTTATTAAGAGCTGTGGGTGGAGAAGCAGTGGATTTGATTGTTATCATTGCGAGATGAAGTTGCTCGAGAATAGTTTTCTTTCAAGAGTCTTTTTTTTCCCTAATCTCTACATCCTCTTTGTTTTTGTGAGAAGGAAGGGTCTGGTCTCAGCTCTGTTCCAAATGTGACAGTATTCTCATGTAATAAATTTTGAGAAGCAATACATAANTTTCTGTGGTCATTTCTTCAGTTCAAGCAGAAATAATCCAGTTATTTGTGTGTATGACAAAAATCTTCACTTTCCTTCCTTTTTAATAAAGTAAAAAAATACGACTTCAAGAAAGATAATGCTAAGTGCTGTCAATTGCCCTGTATTTCATAGGCAATCATATTGCATCAAGGAAAACCAGGGGAAAAAATGAGTAAAAACAATTTCCAGGGTTCAGTTGCCATGTTCTTAGATGAAAAAAAAGTTCTTAGGCATTTCTTCCAGATAAAACAACCTGGGTCATAATCTTATGGCACATCATACCCTACACTTTATAAGAGATGTACTGCTTCAGGTTTATGATGTGTCAGAGAGAGGATTGGGCCTTTTAGGTTGAACAAGGGAACTGTTAATGAACTTCTGTGCTTTTGTTTTTGGTTTGTTTTTTTTTTCTTCAGGAACATTAGAAATATATATTGCTTTAGCTCATTGCAAATCCTTGCTGCTTCTCTTTATTGTGAGTTTTTACAGGTGTATAAAGTCATGTAAATTTATTTTCTCTTTGGCTTCATGAAGAAGTCATCTCCTAAATGTCTTCTTTTGATGATGACAATTAATGATAAAAATAATTGTCTGTGTGTGTCTTCTAATCCCTAATATGTCGCTTGCATGATGCTGCAAATTCATACATGGTTTTTACTGCTTGGAAAGTGCAGTTGTGTGCCAAGAGGCACTGTGTCTTAATCCAATTCTAGTCTCATACCTTTTGTTCTGTGCCATCTAGTTTATCTTTGATAAGTAGTGTTCAGGCTTGCTTGTCTATTTGCATGGCAGTTCCCCTGTTTAATTACCATTTGCTGGTTTTATTTTTAGTATAACTGCCTGTTATGTTCTCATTGCTCAACCTAGTTATTCTTTTCTGTACATTTACTGCTCTTAAATTGATTGCCTGTTGTGCAACTTTAAGCAATATTTTTTGACAGACTCTTAAGACAATTTGTTTGTACTTTACCCCTTGTTGTTGTAGCACATGTTTTGTCTTAACAGAAGTTTGCATCCGTTCAGTTTTGTTCTCACAAGGTAAGAGTGAGAGATAATATGTGGCAGTGGTTATTTTTAATAGCTGGTGATGAAGTGTTCTAATCGCTTTACTCGTGTAAAATATTTTTGTGAAATGAGATTTTACTGGGGAATATCTGTAAAATGTAACCTTGGAACCTACCTGTCATTTTCGTTAAGCACAGTTAATTGCAGAGACACATACTAGTAGGTGTTGATTATATACAGCTGTGATTTTCACTAATGGGGGAAGCCTTTTTAAAATAAAATTTTAAAATTACTTCAGGAGGTATGGAGAAGAGGAGGTGAAATAATAGTTTTGCAAGTCACACGAATATAAATAACTGCCTAAAAGCTTCCTGTTTTCCCTTACTTTTTTGACCACTTCTAAGTTGAAAAGACACAGGCACCATTTCGGAAGTGTGTGTGCGTATTGGGGTATGAGGGTTTTCCATCCATTCCCTAGTGTATGTAGCTGTTACATAAATTATCACTATTTTATATTCATTGCTGTTGTCACATCGAAGTTTTTAAACTTGAGTGGAATAAACCGAACACTTACTATAAATGCTTAAAAATATCCTGATGACTAATTAAAATGGACAGCTATAGCAGCTAAAGCAACTGAACTATAACATTGAAGTCTTAATTTTCAACTCTTGAGGTAACTTGCCTGTAGTCTTACCTCGTTTTTACTGATGGGTGAGAGGTTTAAATCCTGCTTGTGTATAGATAATACACATAACAGGCTCAGTACTATTCATCCTCAATTACTGGTTTTGTAGACAATCACACTAATCTGATATTTCCCTTTTTAGCTTTTACAAGAAGCTGAAGGATGGGGCGAACGACTTAGTGAACTAAGTGAACAAACAAAGATGTTTGAATCATCTAAAGCAGATGTAGAAGAAGTTTTGAAAAGTAAAGAGAGCCAAATCAAGGTAAATCATGACATTTAGGAATGAATCAAATTATTCAGACTGAGTTCCAAGAAAGCCTGACAACATCTCTTTGTCTTAATATGCCGTACACTGTTTTGGGCTTTTGTTTGCTGTTTCTATGCTCCAATGTCATGTTTCTGGCTAAGCAAAAAAAAAAGGTTGCTTAGCAGCACAATGGAGCAGTCTGATAAAGACAGCTAAGGAAAAACTCTTTCAATTTTGACAGAGTATTGGCTTTCCCCTCTCTGTTCCCCCCTGGTTTGGAGTGTGGAAGTTGGGTTTATATTCTTACAATTGCGTACCTTAAATACACAAGCCCCACTAAAAGCATGCACGCTTAGAGCTATCTGAAAATCCTTCCCAAGGACATGCCTGCAAATACATGCTTTCATAGAAAAAGTACTATCAGACATCTAGAATCTTGTATGTTGGGCTGACTTAACTGCTAAGGGAACTAAATAAAGGACAGAAATCTTGGAAAATAATTGTAAAGACAACTACATTTTCATTGCTTGTACTGGTTTGTGAGGTTTTTGTGTGCTTTTTCTTAGTCACTGACACAATATGTACTGAACATGAAAGATTGGAGTTCAGCAATACGAGAAGATGGTGACGCTGAAGACAACCACTGGGACACAGATATAAAAGGTGAAACAGAGAATGGAGACCACTTAGGTATGGTTTGAGTAGTTTCCCTATTTAAAGATTGAACAGATGTTTTAGAAATACAGGACTGACTAACTTCGAGGAAAGTTGAAAGATTGGCCTTATAGAAGTTGGAATTTTAAACCTCACCCCATGTTATTCATGTCAGACAGTTACTGGTGCTTGCACACCTCTGGAATAGCAACCTATTCTCCTGCTCAGCACTGTGTGGCATACATACTACCACAGAGCAATGTAAAGACTCAGTGTTCAGTCTCTTGCAGAATGACACTAATGTCATTAGTGTCATTCTGCAGTATGTGCCTGTGTATTAAGCTGTGATTCTATGGCATTTCTAGGTGGAAATCTTACTTTTATTTCTTCTTCAAGCTCCTCCCAGCCGGAGTACTTAGGGTCCTTAGAGCCTAATTCCTGCTTTGTTGTCCTTACAGAGGTGTTACTTGTTGCAGCCAGTGTGGTAGCACTGTCATCAAATGGGTGTAGATGTGGGTCCCCTTAAACAGATTTCTTGCTGCAGCTTCTTTTTTGTGCTGGTGCTTATGATACCATAGGGCACATGCCCATAGATCTCACAGTGTGTATTCAGCATCTCACTTCCAAGGTGACCAGTCTGAGTTGTGATTGTTGGGCAAACAAAGCACTACAACATGGGCATATCTTCTACTCACACCCTCCCCTGCTTTTTTTTTTTTGCTCCTTTATCCTCCAAGTATGCTGTGCCTATTGCGGTATGTTGGCAGTGCTCTTGTATAAAAACAAAATAATAGCAGTAAGCTCTGTCACAGACCCTTTTGTGCTTTTTATGTGACTTACTGTTCTGTTCCTTCAAGCAGATGATGAGCAAAAAAGAACTGTAAAGAAATTGATCTATGCTGCAAAGGTATGTGATTTTAAGAAACTTGTGGGTGGAAGAGGGGAAACTAGAGGGAATATATGCAATTATTCTGGTAAAGCCAGTATCGGAGTTCAGCATCTTTTAATGTTTAATTAGATATTTTTGCAGGCAAACAATTTCTTAATCTGGTAAACGTAAAATGCTCTCTTTTTTTTCCCCCCCAATTTTGATTGTAGTTAAATGCTTGTTTAAAGACCATGGAAGCAGAAAGAGACCAAATGTACTCAAAACTGTCTGATGAAAATAAAGCTAAAGGAGAACTTACAGGTAATTAAATCTTGTTTTGCCTTTAATAAGATGCTGCTTTGGTGAAATGGTGTTACAGGCTGCAAGTATTTAGACATAGAGCAATCAAAGCTGCAAATTTGGTTGTATTCTGTTGGAATATTCTGTAACTATTAAGTTACATAATCTTAAAATACAAGAGCAAAGTGATGCTAGTAAATAATAATATCTCCTTTACATAATTTTTGGACATGAAACAGTGGAGTTTTAATCTAAATTTTAAAACAATCTGTTAAAAGCGTAGCTTAATTACAGTTAGTTTGTAATGGGTGCAAGTTCAATCCTTAAAATATAAAGCACTGTATTTAGGGAACTGAACTTAAAAACATCTTGCTCTGTTTCTTTTCCTTTGTTGTGCAGGACACACTGAATTAAGCCTTATGAAATGAAAGCCACTCTAATTCAAATTAAAACCTGTAATTAGGTATTGCTTTCATAATCACAGCTGGTAGAATAGCCATCAGTTATGGATGTACACCTTTGTTATTTGGGTGGTGAAATACTCTGTCAGACTGTATTTTTCAGTTTCTCACAGTCCTTTAAACATATTCCTTGTGCTGGTGAGTTCTCCAAATTGACCAGCTCTGTCCCGTAAAGATATGCAAAATTACTTGAAGCATTGTTTTATTTCCTGAAAAGAGGGACAGGAATAGTAAGTAGGAAAAGAAACATGACATTGAGTTCAGTTTGGAAAGATGAAGGTAGTTTGACAAATCTGAGTTACCCATTCAGGCTGTTGAGGAAGACCTTGTGTGGGTAAATCTGCAAGAGCAAATGATGGTACTAGTTTTACTCCTTTAGTCACATAATTACAATATTATAAAAGCCCTAAATGGAAATTTAGATTCTGAATTACAAAACCGAGTTGTTTTCAAAGAAGTTACGTGGTTTGGAGCCAAGGCCTGATGCACGCACAGGGCTTCGCTTTGTGGCAAGTAGAGAGTATAGTTGCTGATTTCTCATTCTGTATCATATATTGAAATATATTGACTTTCTATCTTACGTTATTAAGTCAACACAAGGATCAAAGGTTTCTACAGACTTTTTGTATACTAAAATACTGCCAATGTGTTATCCCAATATAATTATCTCTAAATTTGACAGAACGCATCGAAAACCTTCAAAATCAACAAGCTTCCTTGCAGTCTGAAAAGGAGCGTTCTGAAAGTGAGGTTCAGAAGCTTCAGCAGAAACTTAAAGTAATGACTGAGCTCTATCAAGAAAATGAAATGAAACTACACAGGTGCTGGTTCCTCCTCTTACCTACAATGCTTGCTGTTTGATTTGAATGTAACTCTGATTTGAGGGACTGCAAATTTGAATACTGCTTTCCAGAATTTTCTGAATTGTGAAGACAGTTTATTATGCTTTCATGTACATTTGTGATTACCATAGTTTATAGAAACTGTTTTCATGAAACAATTCATTTTAGGATTTTTCCACAAGCAAGTACAGAAACAAGTAACAGATTTTTGATCCATGAAATAAGGCAATTGAAGTAGGAAAGCTTGATTATTTTTTCTTTAATTGAATTATTATATGATGTAATACATGTGTCAAAGTTGCTGAAAGAAAATCAGTAGGTGCTTTAACTGTGAGATATATTTTATATAATAAAGAGAGCAAGGAGTGTCAGAGGAATGATGAGATACATATAAAATTAAAGTTAAAACATAGGCAAGCTCTTGTTGGTAAGCAACATGGAACCCTTGTGAATCAGGCTTTCCTCACCAAGAAAACCAGAATATGAAGGCTGTACTTAATCTGCCTCACAGTCAGGGTGTCAGTAGGGATTATGACCTAGTGATTGAAATGAGAGATATGTTTAGGACTAGAAATTAAAGTTGATCAGTCCAGGGCATGTAGTAACCTTCAGGAGTGTGTGTGTGTGTGTGGCAGCAGGGCTCATCACTTTAGGGTGTGATGGTAAAATTACAGTTTTACTAGTCAGAAATTATTTCTTCAAATATCAGGCATAATCTTGAAGGCAGCAAGAGAATCAGCACAAGACTAGATCCTGAACTGAGCAGTATGCAGGACCTTTTCAAAGTATTACTTTGAGTAATCTGCTCTGTAGCATATGTATTTGTGTAGATATTTAGCTTCTTTGTAGATGCAACAAGTCCTAGAAATCACCACATTAATATTTTGATTTTTAAAGAAGATCAGGGAGGGAGTGGGAAGGAACTTGTTAAAAAGAAGATACAATAAGCAGGCTGAAAGCAGACTGTGTGAATGATACTTAAAAATAACCTCACTAAAACTCAGTAAATGTATGCTGCTTATCAAAGAATTTTAGAAAAGCCAAAAAGGAGTGGGGAGAAGCTGGTGGGGTGATGTAGCAGCACAAAAAAAGACTTAGAATTGATTAAGACATCTTTTAAAAACTGTGTCTATTCAAACAGGGGAAATAAAAAATTAGGAAATGAAGATTGAGTAGAAAAGAAATTTAAATCATGTTCACAAGATCCATGATTTAGACAGCTTGACTGCTAAGGGCTGCTGTTCACAGGAAAATGACCAGTTTGTCCATTCCACACAGCAGTGTGTGTTCTGCAGAATTACCTTGTGTGCAATCTGTGGACTGGAGTATGAGTTTTCTCTTATGTAGTGCCCAATAAGCCATAAGGATAAAACAGAGGGACCTGAAAAACTTTTTTTAAAAATAGCTAGTACCAATCTTTTTTTCCTCTAGAAAATTATTTTTAGAAAATACCAGAACAAATCACTGACTGCTAGTGTAGTTTGGGTTTTAGTTTGATATGATTTGTGGCTGCTTTCAAAATTGTTGACTTGAGACACAATTAACCATAGTTTTTGAATTTTGTTTAAAGGAAGTTGACAGTAGAAGAGAGGGAACGTCTACAGAAGGAAGAAAAGCTTTCTAAAGTGGATGAAAAAATTATTCATGCTGCTGAAGAACTTAACAGCTACAGGTAATGCAGATTTTAGTTGCTGTAATCACATGTTCTAAAATGAAGAAAGAGCAATAGAGAATTTAAAAAACCACAGCATAAGCAAATGTATTTTCTTCCAGTTTCTTTGTGGTGTGTGTGTGTGTTAGATGCTAGTTTGTAATAATACAGTCTAAGGGAGGTTCTACTTTGTTAAAACATTTGGTTGTTAAAGATTATGGCAACTGCTCTTCCATTAGGATCTTAATTGTACTGACACATGAGCTTTAATGGTGTGGTAGAAGTGGGTCTGTAATCTAGTTCCCCTTACTGAACAGAGCTAAAAATACCAAGTTAAGAGAATGTTGTGAAAAAAATGGAATGTTCAGTTTTCCTACAGAGCTAACATTTCTGCTGTATAGTTATGGTATTCTATTTCTGTATCTCAAAGTTTGTCAAATAGTCCTATTGCTTAGAAATTCTTTACTAAAATATCATCATGGGTGAATTAATATTTTCTGTAGCTGTTTTTTAACTGCTTTGCTCTGGTTTTTGTTACACCAGCTGTGTACATCTGGGTTTTTTCTACATTTTCTCTTAACTGTGGCATAATTTTTCAATATGTAATGTATATTTGCCATTTTACTTCAGTGTTTATGGGAGTATTAGGCCTAACTGAGCAATAGTGATCAATGCTTCCTGAAGAGTTAATTAGTTGAATTCTTTCTTGTGGACATTCTTCAGTATTCATACAGGAAGACAGAATCCACTCTTCCCAATTTATTCAGAACATGGATTTTGTAGGCACCCTAATTTTAAAGAGAATATTAATATTGCAAATTGAATATAACCAAGCAATGTCTGTGTCTTTGGCCTACCTGCTGAGAGAGTGCAGAACCTAGAGAGGCTGTGCACAGGGCAGCTGGCAGCAAAGGTGGCATCATGCATGTGGTGTTGCAGTAACTTGAGTGCAGGTGACTTGAGTCCCTCAAGACTGGCTGGCAGCCTGTGACAGTGTGACACTCCAGCCACATCGGTTCCTGTGCTCAGCTGGGTGGGGCTGCCTGGTAGGGCATGTGAGGGCCTTTGTGTTGGGAACGTCACAAACAACTGAAGAGTTGGGGGTGTGTTGGGATTTGGGTGCTGTTCTCTTGTTCACACCCCTGTTTGCAGTAATGTGAGGCCTAGATTTCCCACTGTATGATTTTTATGTATCCCATGGGCCTAAATGGCATTACTGTCTTTCGGATTAAAAAAAAAAAATCTTAATTACACCTTGTGTCTACTCTTGAGTTTACTGTATTCAAAACTTTCCTGCACCTTTTATTACAATATCATAAATCCTCATTTTGTTACAGAGAGCGAGCAAAGGATCTTGAGGAAGAGCTGGAGAGAACCATTCGGTCTTATGAGAATCAGGTATTTTGTGCTTTGTGACAACATCTGTGCCAGTAGGAGGGATGTTACTGCAACTGGAATACCTCTTGCTTGTGAACTGTGTTTGGCTTGGCTTTGTTGGGTGTCTGATTTTGCCTCCCCCTCCCTCTTCTTAATGTGATTTGGTCATTCTTTTAATGTCACGGTCTCATAGCAGAGATCACCAGATAACTTTATTGAAATGGTGAATTTTCAGTTTAGGTGCCTCATTATAAATTACCCACACATACTAAATTTATAAAAAGGAGCATATAATCATAAGTTTTGGGTTTTAGGTGAATAATGAATCTCTCTTTCACAGATTACTTCACATGAGAAAAAAGCTCACGATAATTGGGTAAGTTCCAAATACTGAATTTTCCAAGTTGTGTGTATCTTCATTTTTCATTTTTTGAAAAGTTTGCTTTATCACTTTTTGTTTCATACTAAAAACAGATCATCAATATTATCTCTAACCTCTCACTTTTAAACATATGGATTTCTTGCAGAAATGCACAAAAACATGTTAAAAATACTTCTATTATATAAAATAGTTGGAAAAATTAAGCTGGATACTTATAAACACAGTAGAATGATAATCTTGTATCATTTGTTATAGCAATAAATCTGCTGGAAGAAGATGACACCATATAACAAATGTGTGACATTTTGCTAATGATGAAAGCTTTTGGCCTTGTTTCAATGCCATCTTGATATTTTCTTTGGGTGTACTTCACTTCTTTTATCTACAAGTAGAAGATGTTATGTCCTGCGAGAACAGTATGTTCCTTTGACAGCTTCCTAAGAGTGTTTCTACAAAATCCAGTATCTCCTGACTAATACATTCTTCACTTTCACAGAATGTCTGAGATAGAATCCTGCTATGGTGCTTTCTGGTCATAGTTCAGAGATTTTTTTCTATCTGATTTTAAAATAAAACATTCTTACATAGAATTTGAGACTTTAAATCTTCTGTAGGTGCTTTAAAGCAGCTATAGCCAAATAATTTAATTTCTGAAGTTTTAAGAACCTGCAGGAAAACCTTACCATTCCTCAAAAATTTGGATTTTAGAGCTGCTGGTGTCATTTGCTGACATATGTGAGGCTCTGTACAAGAGTCATGTCTGGTGAAAATGCAGTCTATACATGTCACGTAGACTTCCTTGGTTCTAGGAGCTGTTGTATTTATGAAGCATTTAATCAAAAAGCAGCAATATCTAAGCATCTGGTTTTTGTCCTTTCCCAAAGCTGACAGCCCGAGCAGCTGAAAGACACCTCAATGATATAAAAAAAGAAAACGCGCATAACAGACAAAAGTAAGTGCAGTTCTTACCTACTCCTAAAGAAATGCAGTTTGGCATGGTTTGGATTTAGGCAGTTGGATGTTTTCTGTCAATGTATTGTGGCCCAAACAGGGCAGAGAGACCACAGTGTTCAGGTTCTGAAAGAAAGGGAGTCACTTGAGCTTTCCTGTAATCATGACATACAAGAAAATAAGAACTTAGCAACTGTGTGAAGTACTGAAATACTTCAGTAAAGCAGAATGTAATACTAGAACACAAATATTGGGGGGGGAGGGAGAGGGAGAGGGGTTTTGTTTGTTTGTTTTAAGTAAGTATGTATCAGCCAGCTGTCATGGTTACCTTATGATTTTTCAGCTTATCTCAGAAGTTTTTGCTGAACTAACAGATCAAATGGTGGTAGTTGAGAGGAACTTTCAGGTGTCAGGTTAACTAATACTTGGAGTGCTATTAGAGTGATGTCATACTAGGAATGTGACATCTAAAATGCCACTTCAGCTTCTGAATTACAGTTTAAACACAGAAGCATAAATACTTTCAGGCATTTTTAAGTTCAGAGTACTCTGACATCCTTTGTCTTATTTAGGGAATAAAATACCTTGCGTCATTAAGCAGTTAGGTAGACAGCCGGGCAGCAAACAGTGTAGTCTGGTAAAGCTTTTGCATTTCTTGGTCACTTACTACTTATTTGTTGTCTCTTTGCAGATTAACTGAAGCAGAATTTAAACTTGAACTTTTGGAAAAAGACCCTTATGCTCTTGATATTCCAATGAGACCATTTGGCAGAGGTACAATATTGAATTGTAAAATAGAGCCTAATTCTTTTGGTTTATGGTTTTGTTTCCCAAGACCACGCATATTTAATTGTTTGAAAACTATCTTGGCCATGTGTATGTACAAATACCAGTCATTTAAAAAATGATTGGGTCATAAGTGACTCTAGGTCACGTCAAGTATTTTGTTGAAACTAAGAGCATTTGTAGTATTGATGAGAGTAGACTGGGAATATCTTACACATGGTAATTAGAGCAAAATTTTCATTTCATGTTCACAGTTTAGTTTTTAACTTCACCTGAGGAGTTATTTATACAGTTTGTTAAACTAAGTATTGTGAACTTGAGTATTTTGTTTTAACTGTTCCAGAGCATTCCCCATATGGACCCTCACCAATGGGCCGGCCTTCATCTGAAACAAGAGCTTTTCTTTCCCCTCCAACTTTATTGGAGGGTCCTTTAAGGCTTTCACCTATGCTTCCAGGTGGAGGAGGAGGAAGAGGTACAATTCTTAAACTTGAAAATTTATCTATTCTGGATTTCTCTCTCCTCTCCTGTAAACCTGTCACACCTTTTCCTCTTGTTGGTGACAAAAAGTATTAAAACAACCAATTCAACATCAACAGTTAATTGGACAAACTCTTCCTGTTTTTCAACTTTCTTCTAAAGCTGTTTAATGTGTAACAGTACAATTGGAAATCTAGTTGTTATTGGTAGGTTGGTCAGCGGATTCATTTTAGAAGCAGAAATGAAGAAAAGTGAAAAGCCAGACTTATCCGTTGTCTTTTATTTCTTGGACAGATGGGGCTCTGCTGAAATAAATATGATTTTAAAGTAAAAGAGAGTCAATTAGCTTTCTGAAGAAAGAATACTGCCCCTTCCATCTCATTGGTTTACAGTCCGTGAGAGAATGTTGTCAAAAACATGAGGCGGTTTTACTGGAGGTTGTGGTACTAGAAAGTTACTGGTTCAGTAAATTGTTTCCCTCCCCTTTGTTCTAAATTTGAAGCAGCCATGATACATGGAGAGTGTTTCTTCCCTACTGATAGAAGGTACCAGTAAGTTTGTGTGTAAGGAGTACAATGCAGAGATTCAGGAGTAGGTGAAATTAAGCTGGGGTGGCGTGGGTTGTAAGGGAAGAAAAATACTCTACATTAATATTTTTGGTGTTGGAAGCAGTGAAGATAAATGCTAGAGTGAAGTTCAGCATCTGTTACAGGTAATAAAGAAGCTACTGTTTAATTTATTTTTACCATTACACCTGCTGAAGCCTGTACTTAATTAGTGGGAAATATGTCCAAATTTCTCTTCTATAAGGATTTCAGTAAGTGCAATTATTGTACTTACCTCACAGTGCACAAGACACACAGTGGCTTCAAGTTTTAGGTTGAATTTTAGCATGGAGAATTAGAGAATGATAGCAGAATTCAGTATTTCTGTAATTTTTCAGACCCAGTCTGTTTTGAAGGAAGCTTGCAATCTAAAATCACTCATTTTTACAGTTTTTATTGCACTTGATTATGTGTTGACCTGGCCTTAGAGGGTTGGTTTTGTTTTTTTGGTTTTTTGTGGCTTTTTTTGGGTTTTGGTTTGGTTTGGTTTTGGTTTGTCTTTGGTTTAGGTTTTTCCTTCTTCTTGAATAAAGAATTAGAACCAGAAGAGCGTTGAATGCAGATGGGTATTTTATAATACCGGTATTAACTCTCAGCATGCTAATTGCTAGTTTGATTAGCAGCAGGTTTTTATCACTGAGATTACTTATCATGAGGGCATTGGTTTCTGATTCAAATGAACTGAAACTTGTGAAATTATTAGTTTTTTCAAAAGCATTGCAGGTCCTCTGTGTTGCACTGTTACTGAACTAAGACCTTCTCCTTGCACACCTTTGAACATTTCTTGTAGATGTAACTGGTCATCAGCCAACAGCTGGAGAGTCCCGTGGAGCCGTGTGCCTCTTGTGTCTTGACAGTGTGGGCATTCCATGATTTGTTTCACCATTTCCAGACTTAATGAGGAAAGCCATAGCAGGGGATTTAAAATACAAGGGTGAGTAACTACTCGATGTCTTCAATTAGGATCCAGAGGACCGGCTGCCATGTACGAAGCTGTTAGTGAAAGAGGAGAGCTGAATTCTGATAGAGTAACTGATCCCCACAGACCACCATCGGATACTGGATCCCTGTCTCCTCCTTGGGAAAGAGAACGCAGGATAATTCTGCCTCCACCAGGTATGAAACTCTGCTTAGCTACTGTATCCATGGAAAAGGGGAGTTACTGACTTGCAGTGTATATATTTAAGTATTTTGGGTTTAACAATATTAAATGTTTTCTTGGACCTGCATGTGCAACTGAACTGGTTTTTTTTTAATAGTAGTTTTTTCTTCTTCTTCTTGAACAGTGTGGTTCACTTGGACTTCTCTGCTATCTTTTAAATACATATTGGTATTACCAAGGGACAGTCAGCTGTTTCGTTTCATCATTTACTGGGAATTTTTTTAGTGCATCAAAAGACCTGTCTGGGCTGGATAGTTAATAAGAGATCTAAGAAGTAAAAAGTTCTAATTTATTTAAATAAAAACTAGGTGATGTTGAAAAATACTGTTTTTCAAAAAAATCCCATTTATATTAATAGTACAGGAGTACCGTAGTACATTCATCCTGTCTGGCACATGTTTGCCTGTTGATACTGTCTCATCAATGATTTACAGCAGAAAAATCAGTCTTAACTCTCACTTCTTCAGCTAAACATCTCTATTGCACATTACCACTCAGGGAAGGCAGAGGTGAGTTAAGAGGATTCTGCTGATATTTCTCAACTGAAAACTTGGGGGCATGGACAACCTTCCTGGATACCTGTAATAAAGAAGAAAAAACGTTTCAAGTTTAGAAAAAATTAAAATTTAGGTAACGTACACAGATTCAGGTACCTCAGTTATTACTGCAGCAAGCAATACATACATGTGTGTGAAAGCCTGGTGCTGGAACTCAAGGTCCTCTCGGGATGCAGTTTCTCATCTGGCAGGTCTGGTCTGTTGACAGGATACTGCAGAGAGGTAGTTTGGTTTCCTTGGCCTTTCCTTCTTGTTCTTAGCCCACCTTTGCCCTTGGATCTCACTGATATAGTTTGTCTTGTAGCTCTATGATGGATTGCTAGATCTGATGCCAGCAAGCTGGTGGAAACGTATTACAGCACTATGAAACATAATGGAAAACAGCATTCTTACCTAAGAATGGCTTAAAACATACAGTACCTTGTATTATCTTTGATCTTCTTTGCTAGGCTGAACCTTTGTTTCAAGGCCCCAGTGTTTATAATTTAGGCAATCATAACTTTCAAAATTCTGCTGTAGGTTAAACCAAAAATCAATGAATGTTTTCTTTTGCAGCTCTTTAGAAACACAAGCTATTGGATATACTTGGTGGGATTCCTCTGGGTTATTTAAGATTTGCTTGCTCACCCTGATTAATATACACTTTGTATATTTACAGAGAATCTTTCTGGTCTAAAACTGTATGGAATGGAAGGAATAAATCTTCACAGACCTGTGTTTTGTGATTTCTTCAATGTTAGGTGAGCCTTATGCTGATCCAGTTCTTCCTGCTCGAAGACAAGAAAGATTTTTCCCTAATCCTCCAAATACTGGAAGACTTTCTGGACCAGCAGAGCTACAAACTTACAGTGTTCAGTCTTTTGATAAAACAGGTGGGAATTGCTTTCATGATACTCTAAAATGGAAAATCTCAATGTCAGTTGACTGTGCACAGTAAGCTGTGTCAAGAGGACAGGTTTGTAACTACCACAGATGCGAAGTTCCATTGTGTAAGAAACATTTTAACACCTGCTAGCCTTGATGGAGCCATTCCCTGTTGGAGCAATAGCCCTCCCTGCTGTCAGGTGGGCAGGATTCCATGAATGGCAGTCATGAGGTATTTTTTTTGGTCCACCCTCACCATTCTGCGTATTAACCACTCATAATTGGTTGAGAGTCTGTTTTGGTCCCTCCCATGAGGCTCATCACAGCATTAAAACATCACAAACCCATACTTGCATTTCCATGCCACATTTGGTGAAGTTAGAAAAGGGTCAGACTGACAAAGAGTGAAACAGCAACAGCCAAGCATTTGTCCACTGGCTTGGTGCACTGAGGTAGGAGGTCTGAGGCCTCTTCATTCAGACTGTTGACCATACTGGCAGCTTTTTGTAGTTCACAGTGCAGTTGCCCCAGTTTAATCACACGTTTCACTGACCCACTAGCTTTGAATTGGCCAATTATGTACATTTTAGTTTGTGACACCTGACAACTGCCAGAAGCTCATAGGCAAAATTTTGAGACCTTATCACTGACAGCTTAAGAGCCTAATACTCATTAAGCATTTTTCATCTTTATGTAATGCCCTGGTAAGTCACATGTGTCTGATTCATCAGCGAAGTGAAGCCATTAAATTCCCAGCAGAAACTTCACCACTCAGGACTCAGTTACTGACAGGACTAGTAGGAAGTTACCATCTCTCTGGCACCATTCCTGGCCAGAGGAGAGAGAACCTTTGCTACTCGGTGTCACAGTGTGACAACTGGGAAGGCTGAATTTAGTTCCAGGTTGAAGGTTCAAGTTTCAAAGTGAATTGTACTTTATTGGAAGACAGTTCTGTCCCTGTGCAGCTACTGACCTTCCCTGTTTCCTAAGTCTTCCGTCCCTTTCACTTCTGCTTTCTCTCACTTCTGCTTACTAATACTTCCTGTTCCACTGAGGTCTTTGTTCTAGCACCTGGCTGCTGACTGAAGGACAGGAGAAGTGCACTGTCTTTGCACTTACTAATGCATCCTTTTTTTACTCCATTCTTCAGTCACTGCCAAGCAACAATTAATTTATTTTTTTAAACATTGCATTCAGTTCTTGAGCAATTCAAAAGCGCCTGAATGGAAACAGGGTTTTGCATAATGTTGTTGCCACCATTTAAAAGGTCATTAAGCATGTGTGAAATTCATGTTGCTTTTAGAGACACATAATTTCACTAGACTTGGGTGAGCATTTGTAAAAAAAGCCCCAAAACAAACAAACAAAAAACCAAAAAACCCCTTCAATTAAAAAAACCAACCATGAAAAAAGCAGTCTATCCAGTAGATCTGACTTCAGAACAGCACAGTGTCTCACAGTACTGAAATCAAGGCTCCCACTCATTAGAGTGAACAAGTTACACTTCTTAGGAAGATGATCAAAATGTTATTTAAAGTGAACAAAATAATATGGATTTTCATAAGGTGGAGTGGCAATCTGTGAAAACCTTCCACTTGAGGAGGTACCTGGAGCGGGAAACTTTTTGTCAGAAGAGTTAAAGAAGAGTTTGTGAGGAACTTCATAAGAACCTAAAATGGAAAGTGTTATGCAGCATAAGTATCAAGGCATGAATGTTTGCTGTGTGACACAGGCATTGAAATGTTTGGATTGAGTAACAATATCATCAAAAAGGCTAGGCCTGCTTGAAATGACAAGTAATTTAGAGTTTTTGAAAAGACCTATCTGTTCATTGAAAAAAAAAGCTTTGTTTGCTTTCAAGGAACAGAAATACAACATGCACATAAAAATTCTGTTGCTAGTTAGAAGTCTTGTTTTGGCTTGTTTTTTAGTATAAACATTTTTATTCAAGCTGAAGCGTAAGCAATAATTTTCAAATCTCATGTCTGGGGGGTTGTTCATTTGTTTAAAGAAAGCATATTTAGTGTATATATTTAGTAGATTTCTATCTAGTCAGATTCTATTCTCTGACAATTCCCTTTAATAATTTTCTCCAATTGTTATTGAAAAATACTTGTTCCCAGCAAAGTTTAAAAAAATCCTGAAGTTTCTATTTATCTCTTTACATCAAAGTAAATAAGGCAAATGTGATGATTGTTATTATAATTATTATTATATCTGACTGCTCATCCAAAACTGATGTAGTTCTGGAAGTCCCCTTGATATTTGTCAGCCAAGGAGGGAATTGGTTTTGTCATACTTGAATAGGATTGGTGACAAGCCATTCCCAGCATGGGGCTTACCAAAGAAATCACCTATGAGTCAGAGGGAGGGGGAAAATGGAACTGCTGCTTGCTGTTGGTTTTGTTGCCAGTTCTGCATCCTGATTTCAGAATAAAGTACTGAAATCAGTGGAGAGAAAGAGATTAGCTCTGAATAACTTCATTAACTTTTGCACACAGATGGACAGACATCTTCAGAACATAGTCCACGAACAGAACCAAGTGCAGATGGGATGAAGGATCATTCCAACCTTAGTGTAAGTAGCTAAAGAGAGACGTGATTGAAAGAAGCTTTAATATTCTGTAAAAAACATAGAAACATTTGTCCGTAGTCCATTGGTCACATTATATTGCACTCCTCAGTGCAAATTATAAAATTGTATGTATACTTTATCACAAGACTTACTGTCTCGTGAATTACTTACACGTATTACTGATATAGTCTCTGTTGAAAATTCTATCCCAGAAGATAAAAACTATGGTCAAGTGGATGGTCAGTACACATAAGATAGCCTTGCTCCAGATTCTGCTGCAGCTGAGGCAGAATGGGAACTAGCCCTTAGGTAGTGTCACACCTCCATGAAAGTTGGCCTGATAGGACTGGAGATGTTCCCTTTCCCTCCACTAACTTCCCTGGTTTCCTTGTGTTGCAGAACTCACTCCCTGATCAGTCACTGGCACCTGAAAGCGAAGCTGTCAGTTTAGGGTTTGCACCCCCACCTTTCCCTCCAGTCAGACCTCCACTGATGCCTGTGGATCCTAGAGCACCACCAGTACCTTTAATGAGACGAGGACCTCCTTTTCCTCCCCCTCCTCCTGCTGGCATGTACGGGCCTCGGGAATGCTTTCCAGTGCGAGACTTCAGGCCTCCACGCCCTCCGCTGCCAAGTACGTGGCTTTAGCCAGCATTTGTTTCAAGCTGATGAACACGAGTGCTTTGTGCAGGCAGTGAGTTACCACAGGGTGTAATGTGTACACATTTGCACACACTGCTTCTTAATTCAGCCAACAGGGAGCATCTTTTCTGATTAAGGTTCATTGTGGTGTACACTTCCTTTTTCACAACAGCTCATCTTGATCTTTTTTACAAATACTTGCTTTGGCTGGAAAATACACCTACGTGTACTGTTCAGCATTTAAAGGATACTTTTTGGGGGGGTAGGAGGGCAAGTAGGTGGCTACCTTAATCCCTTTCTTCCTATTAAATTGCATCTTACATAAGTCTTAAAAGTTTCATCTTAAGAGTTTCAGCTCTGAGGTGTGCTGGTGCCCTGCAAAGGGACAGTCCCAAAACAACTGTTTTCCCTTGGAGTTTGCATGACTGGAGCAAGGTTCAAGTATCAGACTGCAGGGCTTCTTTCTGACTCCTGCTGTTCTCCGAGTGTGTGAAGAACTAAGCCATTTATCTGCCAACATATCTGTAAGGTGTGGCAGGTGAGGGTTGCTGTGGCAGACTGCAGGGGATGCAGCCCAGGAGCTGGCAGTAGCTGGCTGCTGCTTTGAGGCTGTTGCAGGTTACCATTGAGAAAAGTGATGGTTTTGCCCTCCTCTTTCCTAGTGTCTCTGTCTCTTTGGATCCTGACATGTGACTTCTAGTTAGATAGGCCTAGCTGAGCAGTTGCCATCAAGAGGAGCAGGTGTACATGTTTACTGTTGTGATTGATATTAACTGGATTACTCTGATTCTCTCACAGTAAGAAATCCATTTCCAATGAGACCTTATCCTCATTATCCACCTCAACGACCTGGATTTTTGCCTCCACCACCTCCTCCTGAAAAGGTTGAACCATCTCAGTCAAATCCATCAGCTGTAGAACCAGAACCACAGCAGGAGACTTGACAGTCATTTGGGGAATGTCCTGAACCAGTTTTGTGCTCTCCTACTGGCATTTTTCCTTATGTTAAGTAACCATTGTTACTTAGGTCTATACAAACTACTTTGCTCAAATTGAAGCTTAATAGAGAAAATTCTCAGGATAGTATTTTGTAAATAAAGAATTAAATAACTATGAATATTGTGAATAAGTGATCTCCACTGTACAATAGTCATTTTAAATTAAGTATTTCTAACTTGAATAGTCTCTTCAGAGGTGTATAAAATTAAATCATGTGAACCTTATTGTAAAAGTCCAGCTGCTTTGTCCTGGTTGAGCTGTACAGGGAGTCTCTCTGCATGCCAAAAGTGATGCTTGCTGCTTTACGAATAGGATGTGGAAATAAAATGGAAACAGTTAATAAAAATATATAGAAAATGAAAGCAATGTCACTGGTAACATGGTGTAATAGGTAAAGATGAATGACCGTGATTCTCCACGGAGGTTCCCTCTGTTAATGACCTTGTAGGTGATCTTTCAGCTCTCAAGCTCTACAACGTGCCAGTTCTCCTGCCACGACACTGAGGGGGAAGAGGCAGCAGAGAAGCCAAGCAACTCTCCCATCACTCTTCAAAAGCTGGAGTGGAGTAGTTTACTGAAGATGCATACAGGGGGTTTTTATGGCCTGGGAAGAAGGAGTCACAGCTAGAAGCTGCTCCAGCCCGGCCCAGCCCTTGCCTTTGAAGACATATGGCTGCAGCAAACTAATAGGAGCGGTGCTTTTTTACTGTCTCAACATGAATTCAGTATATTAGGCTGCAGATTTTGACATTAGCATTAGGAAAACACTGGGCAGGACAAAAGCAGAATTAAAAAGTACAAGAAGGAAGTGGCAAACTGCAGCATTCAAAAGTTTGTGTCTATAAAAGGAGTTGGTGTGGTACCTGGTTCACCTTTTCAGGTTCTGCGTGGTGCTTCCCTGGCAGGAGTGGCTGTGGCAGCAGGCACAGGGCACCCCCGGGCAGCCAGGGCAGGACTGGCCAGTGCCAGGCTGCATCTGGACAGAGCCAAGCTCCACTTTTACTGACGACTGCAATCTAAAGACTTCTGCTAGGAGCTGGTGCTTGTTCTGACAGTTTGGCTTCAACTCTAAAACCACGTTAAGGACTCAGTGCAGTCATTTGGTGAGGGACCATCTAAGATAAAGCAGCAAACTGGTTTTAGCAAGCCCCGACTCGGCAGCAGCTCAAGCACCAGGCCCCATTCTCTGCATGCACGCACACGTAACACACAGTTTCAGACTTTGATGTAAATTCAGCCACCACACCCCATAATTAGAAGTTACCAAAAAAAATCTCCAGCCCACTTTTTTTGTAACCGCTTAGGTCAAGTCTGCCAAGGGAGCATTTCCTCATTTAGCTCAGTACTCCTGCTCCTACGATTATTCCCACACTGGCTTCTTTCAGCTGTAGAACTCTTCCAAGGCTCATTCCTACAATTTCTTCATCCTTTCTGCTTCTAATTTAGCCCTCAAAGCATTTAGATAAGCCCTTGTACTCCAGCAATTCAATGACAGATTCTGACAACAGACATTTTAAAGCATCATCCATGTTAAATTAACCATGTAATTTAATGTGGCTGTTGCATCACTTTCAGCCAACTAGTTGATGGCTACGAGTTTGCCTGAGAGACTTCTCAAGGATTCTCAAAGGAATTACTGGATTTTACCCTTACCCTTGTCATCAGCCCTAGGAACAACCAGAACTGTCAAATACAGCTTTGCCCCTGCCCAGAGAACCAAGGGATAGCACAGAAATCCTGGGCTGGTAACACTGCCATAAATCTTTTTTGTTCCTTGCCCAACTCACCCAGCAGGCTGCAAAAACTATGAGCGTATATGTTTTCTGAGCAAACACAGTATTTTCTCCATGTGGGTTAAATATTTGTTCTAAGTTAACTCTGAAAAATTCTTTCTCCACCAAAACAGTCTATGCCCACAATGGTACCAAAAGCTGCAGGCAAAAGAAAAAAAAAAAAAAAAAAAAAGCTGCAGGACTAAGAAAACGCAGGAAAAGCATGGATTGGATCATCCTGCAGAGAGAATGGCATAGTTTGAGACTTTTTTCCCCTCCCCAGCAGAAATCCAAAATTTTATTTGCAAATTTGGAAACAAGCTCAGGTTTATACAATGGGAGGCAGGTAGATGGTAACCTGTCAAATGTGGAAAGGTCATAGAAAGTGTCTGTGGGGAAATCCCTGTTCTGCTCACCCCCAAAAGAATAAGCAACCCAGTTATGACAGATGAAGTCTTGTGTTCCAAGCTCCTGCAGCTGAACCTAGAATGTAAGAGTAACTTGACACTGCCATCTCTTCAGGAAATACAAAGAATCAACAAAAGTAAAATTCCTTTTGGGATTATGCAAGTTCAAAGTAATTTCACAATAGTTTGTAAGATCCCACTCCAAATGCAAGAGAGTCTTAAGACCATCCTAATCTAACAATTACAGATTGCTTCATCTTGACTCCCTTCATCCTGGTATCACTAATAAAGATTACTGCTGAAAATACAGGCAGACAACAAATTCCACTTTTATCTATTCCTAAGACAGGAGAAAAGTCGGGGGTGCACTTCTCCAGCACTGCTCAAGGTATGGATTTCACCACACACTCCTGCTTTACTGGACTCCCTGTAATTTCCAAGATAGAAAGATTCTAGCCCTCTGTTTTAAGTACATTGACTTCTTCCCTGAACACAAGCCACACCCAGTGAGTAGACTTGAGGCAGTATGAAAAAAATCAGACCTGGAGCACTCTTAACAATGGACAGTCATTGCTAAGAGCCAGCTCTGGCTGCAACTGCAGTGAGTGAAAGGGCTGCACATCTCTCTGCTGCAGTCAAGTGGGCTGCTTCTCCTGCTCTTCATCTTATCTTTCAAGATTAATTAAAACAAAGCAGAAAATAGGTTAGAACAAACAGACTAAGAACACATTTATATAGCAGAAAGGCAAACATGTTACTTCCCAATTCTGTTTAGTAAGGCAGGTACTCATAAAATGCCATAGCTTGCAGACATAAAATTACCATTCTGCAACTGTTCAGACCAGAGGACGCAGAATTTGCTTTATTTGTTTCTGGCTTTTTCTGTGTGACTTCCTGAAATCTTGAACCCTTCACAACCAAACTTCAGGTTCAGATGCTGCTGAGCAATCACCATCAGATTTAACTGCTACATAAGCCTGAAAGGCACCAAGACAAGTTCCAGTATTTCACTGTACTGGAACATGAGAAGCTGTAACTGTATTTACCTTACCTTTATTACCCACGGCATCTCTTCAGTACGCTGGCAAATGATCTTGCTTACCAAATCTGGAAGATCTGGGAAACTGCTTGAACAAGCAGTGCAACTTTGATTCTTGGCAGCAGTTTGGGCTATGGTAACACGAAGTTCAGGAGCTCGAATGAAGTCCGTGCTTGGCACGCACACACTGACCAGCCACTCTGACAAGCCTCACAGCACAGCCAGCCATTGCAGGGCACAGCAGCTCTCCAACAGCTGACCAGACATCTGCAGCTTTCATTCAGAAGGCACAGCTGTGTACTCTGAGTACGGATAAAACGTCAAACTGAAGCATTGCAGGTATTCATAATCTATTTAATAGTGGGACACCAAAGAAGTACTACACATTTTTCTTGAGCACATTAGATTTTGATTTAAGCAATTGCAATTGATGCGGTAATTTCTCAAAAATAGTCTTCTATATTCTACAATCCACAGTTTACTGTATCAGTCTAATATGTCATATAATTATATACTGTTTGTGCTAACTGGTCTGATCTTTAGCAAAGCATTCTTCCCATTCCTCCACCACCCCAAAGAATGTTGACAAAATTCAGCCAAATTTAAAAAAAATCCTGTGTGACTTATTTTAGATTTTTCTGCTGACCTAAACACAATGGGAGCTACTAGTTATACACATCTTATGAACGATGTTGCATTTTAATTCTAAAAATCTTCATGCTGATAACAATAAAGTATTTTATACAGCGATCAATTTTTAATGCTTTATTCATTGATTAAAAGAATATAACATTTAACATAAACCATACAACATCAGTCATCAATTCAAACATTCAGCTGGTTTCCTTACATTTTCTGTCAGGAGTTTTTTTTAATCTGATCACATTTATAAGATAAAATCTCACCACATCTGGCATATACACACACTGTGCCAGTGGATTCACTCTACTGATGTACATATAAAATCCGCATGGTATGTGCTCACTGGAGACAAAACAGCGCACACCTGTCAAAAGGTCATTTTAATATAAGATGGTAAAACCATTTGTAAAACACATATAAACTTTTTCCATAAATAGAATCATATCTGGACATCTGTTGCATAAATTGTGTTTTCCAAAGCTTACAATATAGCAGCCAGGTCTCAGCACTGCTGGGCACCCACGTTGGCCACTTACTTTATTATTGCAGACTGTCCTTTAAACATTAAATGCACAACATTCGTACCACTTAAAACTGGGGTCAGGTGGAAGTCTCACAGAGACCACGTCTGTACCGCGGTTGCCCTGAAACAGTTACATCGGCTTCTAAAGCCTCTCAGATATAACAAGATTTTAAAACATACTTCATGGAATGTTCTTCATGCATCATAGCAGCTCATACCTGTGATAGAACAAGCTCTGTATTTGTTTCCTTTCCTTCCTTTACATTCACTATTCACAGTGAAACAGGTGCATGTTTGTTAAGAGTTCTGAGGTTGCTGACTGAGCCACAGCACAGCTGTGTACCACAGGTCGAAATTCGACCTTATATATTACAATCTAGCAGTATCTGGCTGGCCAAAAGTTGGCCTGCCCCTGCCAGCATGTGGGCACTTCTTCGTTTTTAATCTATTCTTTGGCAGCTGACACAGGCGCTGACAGAGAAAATCCAGTGACTTGGTTGTTAGGGATTTCACGACTAATGTTTGTTTGCAGGTGTAGACCTTTGTACTGAAATCTTCACTGTTATGCGTTTACCTCACCGGAGCGCACATTTCTTGCTTTTTCCTTTTAAACTTTGGCCCAAAGCTAACTTTTAAGGAAGAGGACAGAATGTGAGAATAAACAAGGAAGAGTTTGCAAAGAATCCAAAAGACTACAGCTTATGGAGGGAATCTGTAAGTGCAGGAACCCGAAACGCTAGTGTTTCACACCGCCACTTAGCAGCTAAGGAAAGCCGAGAATGGAGTTAAGCCATGCTGCAGAATCTGCACGTGAAATCAAGCAAGGTGAGAGAGTCTTACAGTGAACAGCCCTGGACAGACTTCTTGTCCCTTAAGCCTATTAAGTAGCATGCTACTGGATTAAGCACACAATGACAGCATAGAAATCCACTGGGCTATGGATATGGGTATTAAAAACAGTTGGCTCCTGAGGACAGGACTCCAATATAATAGCAAAATAATTTAAAATGCAGTTACTCGATTAAAGTAAAGTTAGCCGGCAACCTCAGACAGCCTTTGGCTGTATCTTTGCAAAGTTTGGTAGACAAGTCCATTAACCGTGAAAACCCTAAATACTGCCACTTTCAGCTTCTAAACCAATACCCGACTACGTTCTTTGATCAAGAAGTAGAATACACATATATAATTCTATATAGCTAATACTGATTAAACACAGCACAAAAGGGGTTAATTCACACTACCGAAAAAACATAATAGGACCCTACTTGCATATGTAACCACAGGAATTGTATAAGGAACTAAATGCCTTCACTGAAGCTTTGCATCTCTCTGTAGAAGTGACGGGTTGGCTCAGTGAAGACACTGAGCAGTTCTATGTCCATGACGGCGTGCCAAGGGCGACCCAACCCGAGAGATACTTGCTCAATGAAATTGTGTACTGGATCCACATCCTGATCAGCCAGTTCTCCTTGGTCGAATTCAATGCTTTCTTCTGTGACTTCCAGTACTTTCAGGTCAGAGCCACGAAGACGAGCAATTGCTATAAGATTATGAGCCCAGACTGTGTAACCTATGGGGGAAGAAAAACAAAGTCGCTCTGTCATTTTGTTACTGTAGTACTTAATACCTGACCATCCAAATATCTCTCCCAACCAATTCTGTCATGTTCCAGTTCCCAGAATTCCCCTAGGGCATGGTAGGGGCTTCCGGGTTTCAAGTAGTGAAGCCTCCATTTTATACTCGGAATAAGAAAGTATAAAAATATTTCAGATAGTTTCATCAAGCTTTTCTAGATCTTCTTTCCCTACCTGCAGAGCAGTGGACTACTGTAAGTTATACATACTATTTCAAACCTCCTATGATCTACTCTGTAGTAAAATTAGAATGAAAAAAAAGTGACTTATCAATTAAGTGACTGCATAAAAGGACTGCTTTAAAAGTCTGCTTATGTTAGAAAAAAAATATTTACTTTTGTTGCTTTAGAAAGTAGACTTATTTAAAAAAAACAAAACAAAACACCACCAAACAAACAAAAAGTCAGCATGCACACAAACCAGAAGCCTCTCCAGTCTCTTCAGGTCACCCCAGTGCGTGCATGTATGTGTGGATATATATATTAAAAAAAACCAAAACAAAACTACATGTACCTTGTTATTCTGTCTGAAATAAAACACAATTACAAAGCTTCTCTCTCTTCACATTATATATTAGCATTCCTCTTTAAAAACTCCTACTCCCCAGTTACCTGTAAGCTTTCTGTGCCCTGGCTAAGGGAAATGCAGAGCCCCTCCCTATTCAGATGCAAACCACAGATGGTCTGGGAACTTCCTTCTGGGGAGCTCTGCCAAATCAGCCCTTCCACAGCAAAAGGCAAGGCTCATCTGTGCCTTCATCATCATTCTCTCAGGTGCTACGCTTCTCACTAAGATGCCCAAGTAGATTCCAAGTAAAGCTGCAGTCTACACAGTATTTGAACTGGGAAAGCTAAATTGCTGAGAAGTAAAAGCTAACTGTGGCTTGGTCTTCCAACAATGCAGTTAACATGCTCTACATCATAATGTATCAAAATAAAATAGATAGTCAGAGAATGAAGAAAAGATGTTAAAGTAATAAAGAAAAGCAATTCCCGTTCTGTTTTCTTCTACTTTTTTCTATACTTGAAAACAAGTGCAAGAATAAAAAAAAAACCCCTGCACAAAAAACCCCTTTACCATCCTGTGGTCAGGCTTCTGCTGTAACTTCTCGTGGTAAGATCGCCTATGCACCAGAACAACCATCTTATTTTCAACTTAGTCTCCATTTAAATTAACTCTCCTTTCAAAAGCTTTGCCTGAAATTTCTTAGTGACTTCCCAGTTGCCAAGAAGTCCCTGTCTAGCTAAGTATTCAGAGAAAGAGGAAACTACTGGTATCACTGAACAACAAATGTACCATGAGCACACTATAGTTCGTTTTATCTTGGTAACAAAAATTTCAACTTTAGTTTTGCTCATGGACAGACTAAAACTTTGCCAGTATGTTTATAACACAAAAGTCCACGTGGAAGTATCCATCCCTTAAGGAGGAAGAGAAAATTTAAAAAGGCCTCTGTTCTCATAGATGGACCATGCTTTTTATTCACAGTGCCAGATCATACGAATACAAGTATCCTACCATCTCCATCCCATCCCAAATGGCCACACACTCTTTACATCCTTTCTTCATTCTGCAAGAATGTATTTAACATCTGCCTTCCTCAGGCTCCTGGACATGCTACCTTGGTGGAAAGATAATGACTTCCCACAAAAGACAATCTCAAGGCACCCCATATAAAGTGTCCTTAGCATAGGTTTTCCCATTCCTCTTTTGGTCAGTGACAAGTGGCAGCCAAAACTAGATGTAAATCAAAGCTTTTTCAAAAGCAAACTAATACCAGACAAGGAAACATACACACATAAAGAAACACACACACACACATGAAAAGCCTGAGAAGCACTGGAAACTGAAGAATGACCATTTTCAGAGACAGAAGAAGAAGCCCAAGCACTTCAAGCAAATTATGGCACCTTGACTAAAACCACCTTCTCTTCCTGAAGGAAACTTGACAGTATAATATGACAAGTGGAGCCAGAAAACATTATATGGTAAATCTCAGGAATCGAAGCAGGAGGCTAAGATGCTGTACTGAGGCATTACAGCATTCTGGATATTTCTTCCTAATAGTGCTCCTCCTACATTTACTGCTCTCCAGGAATGCTGCTGGCAGTATAGTACTAGGGAAGTTATGTTCACAGCTTAGGAAAAGATCAGGAGGCATTTATAAGCAGCTTAGCTAGCTTGTGCTGCAAGGAGGGGGAAAAGAAGGGTAAAGAATCTGAATCCCAATGTAACAGTGAGGTGATATTTGACCATTCTCTCACATAGGCAAACACAGCATCTCTCCAAAGAAAGGTGATGTAGCAAGAACCATTTGCTAGACAGGAATGTAAAGGACGTTTGCTTTCCCAGTGCTCTGCACAGACTAATACCTTCTACTGAATAGAGAGGTGCTGATACTAAATGATACTTACACTAGCTTATGTTCAAATGTTTCACAAGCTTTTCAAGTTAGATAATATATTAGAGGACTTTTCTGTAGCAGGAGGATAATTTAAGGTAACACAATTAAAAAAAATTTTTTTAAAAGGTCCTCGAACATATATCCAGATTTTAGAAGAAACTGCTAGAATCCACACCTAGACTGGTACAGTCATGTACAAGTATCCAGAATCTGTCTCACCTGGAAACCATTAAGGAGAGACAGCTGAATTTATCATGCCTCCCCCATCCCCAGCAATGATTTTTCAGCAAAAGACCACAGGAAAAAAAAAAAGAGCTAATACAGCAGGACCTTCTGAGCTCAATGGAAATCTGAATGTCCACCTTCTGCTGCTGAAGGCCTCCTGTTTGTACTGAACAACTGGAGATTTACTCCCCCAAGCAATCTGAGGAAACACATTCATTCTTATGCAACACAGTACAGTCATCACACTTAACTCTTTCATGCATCAGCAAACTTGGTCTTGGTAAGCTGATTCCCACACAAACAAAAAAGCATTATTCTGCATTATTTCAGTTTTGGGAGCCTTAACATTTGCCAGACTGCTGTAATTTCTACCACCAAGTGTTCTGTTGATGACAGAGCTGAATAAATTCTAAAAGTTATTTGGACTATATGGCAAATTAAATAGGTGGGATAAACCTAGCTCTGGTATTACTGGTAAAAACCAATGCACCCAGAGAGGTAACCTTCTCCCATATTTTTTAGCCTTGGTCTGCTGGTAGTCTTACCAAATTGTTAACAAATTTCTTCCTCTCAGCTTTGGGGCACTTAACTCGTGCTATTTACAAACAGGAAGCAAAATCATCTAATCTTGCCAGCATATGAGCTCAAAGAAAAACAGCAAATGTTTACAGTTCACATACACACAACCAGTCACTTAATGGAACTTGCACAGTGCAGACCACTTGTAGGATAAGCCTCCTGGAATGCTCACTCCTTAAGCTATCCTCATTTCTGTGAGGACTTTAATAAAATCCAATGTGACTTCTCAATAAAAGTTAGTAAGATACAAGCATGTTTAAAACTCATACAACAAACACCTTCAACAACAGCATGTATAGCAACGGTGCAGTAGCCTTTTGAATAACATGACACTAAAATACACTACAATTTGAAAGGCTGAAGGGTTGTAAGCATTTAAACGTCACATACTATGCCTGTGCAATATTTTACCTACCATGAACAGCTAGGAGACACAGTCTTGTGCACCTCCAGGCTAATAAGACAAGTGGATCTTCATTCCGGTTGTCACTGAGATCTGGGAAGGCAGACATATCTATCACATCATTCATTAGTATAAAATGAGTGAGGAACTTGTCATACTGCCTGGATATGAGGTCAACAACAGCCCCTGAAACACAAGTGACATAGCTGTCAAAGTGAATCCTCTCTAGGGGGATACTGGGCTTAAGAATCCTTAACATATCATCACTCTTGACATCAAAAGCCATTATATAGACCCGAAGATTAGTGCTGTTGCGAGTCAGCGCCTGCCAATTCTCATCTTTTGGCATATTGTCCAATGACTTGTGCATTATGGAAACACTGTGGACCAGGAGAGACAGTCGATGCAAAGGCACATGGTTGCTGTCAGCCAGGACTCTTGCCATTTCAGCTGTAAAATCACAGAAATCCAAAGCGAGCGAACGCAGATTCACAAAGCGCTCCAATTCAACCGCAGTGATAAGAGTGGTATTACCAGGGATGTGGTTGTCCAATAAGCTCAGATGCTCCATGGTGTTGGCTATGGGGTTTGATAAGGAGGACAATGACGTGGGAGTTACTATTTGCAGCATTAACCCACAAGACAGCCATTTCAATTGCCTGCTATTGCCTAATATCTCTTCAAACAGCTGTTGGATTCTGCAAGTAAACAAAACAGACAATGATCCTATTAAACATGGTTTAGTCTTACCAATCACATATCATTCAATTTTATTATTCGATAATTATTTTTTCTTCATTTATAGCCTTTTTCTGCAGGAAGGTGGAGGTATTACAGTTCTTTTGAACTGCAATCTGACTGCAGACCTCCCAGAATATTTTAACATCCACTGCATTTAAAAGCTTAAAATTGTAAACTAAAAGAAATATGCACTTTGTCTTTCAAAAACGGTGGCACACTATGAACCTTTACTTGATGTATTTTCCAGCATGTATTTAACACCCTCCCACATACATTTTAAGGTTATGTGCATAAGAAAACCTGTAACACTTTTCAAATGCAGCTCTTGTTTTTGAAAACAGCTTTTTGTATTTCCTAACTTCTCCAGAACTGCAAATTTAGTATGGAAAAAAAAAGTCATCTTCAACAAAAGGCAGCAGAAACTTGATTTTGAGAGTAAGTTGGAGTGATGTGAAATTACCCGTTTGATTTGCTCATTAAAGGGTAAAGAACAAACATACAAGAAGATTCTTTAAATAATTCCAAACGTACAACTAACTGCATTTTCAAGTGCCAACAGGTTCATGTTTTACCAAAACAACTTGGACCCAGTAACATTTCAATCTCAAATTATCAGTGCCAGATTACTATGAACTTATTCTGATGCACCCACCTCTCCTATCACTTTTTTTTTGTGAATAGATGTTCTTTACATTAAGATATTTTGTTCAAGAAGGCAACAGAAGTATTTTTAATTTTCAATATTAAATTCAAATAGTACAGTCACATTTTCTCCATACAATTATTTTTCCAGTCTTCATTCCAAAGCTGTAAAGGCCCAAAAGAGTCCTCCTGCCCAAATAATAAATGTTCTTTTAGCATATTAGACACATGTGTAGGTAAGTATTTGATTTCAAGCCCTTGTCAGCATTACAGAGAAGCACTTGAGCCAGGCTATGACAGTCCCATAGAACACCAGGAAATGAGATCCAGTACAAAATTAGCAGAAATTCTTTTCCTCAAATCAGGTAATGTTTTTGCACAGAACGCTTTTTTCTTTATTGCTATGAGGATCTGTATACTTTACCTATCTAAGCAAAAAAACATTACAAAGTTGTTAGTTATTCTCATCCACGTAACTTTAATAGAGATAATGTCCAGGCAAAATTAAAGGTTTAGCCCAGTATCCTGACTGACAGCAGAGAAACACTAACACCTTAAGGTGACAGAACAAGGAAAGCAGATCAGGGATATTTCTCAAATATCTCTCTAGTTTCCAAAACTTCCTCAGTTCTGAGCAGAGAATTTTGCAACTCTCAGACTTCACTTTAACAAATTCATCCAGGTTCCTCCCTTAGCTGAGTAAGCGTTTAGCAACCATAACACCCAATAATAAAGACCTTTGCAGTGTCATTCCCCCTTCTTCTTGCTTTCTTTGAACCTGTCACCTACTGCCTTTGATGCCCCACAACCCTTCTGTTGTAATAAAGTTAAAAGATCAGCCTTCGTTCATCCTCTGTCTTGGCAGATCCTTATTCATCCCCTCCCTTGCCTACAAACACTTTCTTCCTTCTATGAAGGTACTAGGTTTGCAAGGCCTGAATTCACCCAAGTGGAAAAGCTGGTGTGCTTATTGTATTTATTTTACACCTCAGTTCCCAAGGTTTTGCCTAGGATAGGCATCGCATAAAAAGACTTCAGTATCTCCAGATTTCTCCAAATATTTTATTTTAAATTGAGGACTGGCAACTGTGACACAAATGAAACAGTTTTCAACAATAGGTAAGACTCACAGACAGCGCAGTTTTTGTATTTTATTCCTAAATTAATTTAGAGTTAAGATGAATCTTGTTTGATCCTGGCAATGTCTGTTTCATAATTATTCTTGCCAATGCTTAAATGGAAGGCAGATTATATCACAATCTCCCCCAAAAAAGATTCTACCACAGTAATCTTAAATTTCTCCCAAAGACTCTTCTCTCCCCACCATAAACAACTACAAAAGGTGCTGTAATGGTTGCAGCAATGGTAGGACTAATTTTCTAATAGCCCAGGTAATCAATCTTAATAGTGCTTTTAATATTTTACAGAACTATTGAAGATAAATCAATTTTGAGGTGTTCAGTGTAATATTACCATCTATATGCCTCACTGCACTAAAAATCTGTTTAAATTGTGGTTCTCATACAACTTAAACATCTGAGCTTAGAAGAATACTGTTTTAGTACCTGCAAAATTTAACGAAAAGAAATATGACATAGAACTCTGCAGCTCTAGGGTGGGTTTTCTGCCCAGAGGTAACTGCAGTAAGAAACTTTTAAAAAGAGAGAGAATGATTTAATGCAATCTGCACATCAACTTTTTAGTGCAGGCACCAAAGTATTAATACACATATTTAGATCTGTGCTGCTAGTCTAATGACCTGTAGGTCCTAAGAAAACTTTCTTCAGTTTTTAGACACTTAGAGATCAAATATGTCAATAGAGAATATATAACAGCAATAATTTCTGGATTGTTTTTAATACCTACTTTATAAAAGGCCAGACAGAAAGGACTACATAAGATAGAAGCAATTTTTTTTTTTTTTAAAAACACCTTAGCAGGTTTGGTTCTTTCCTCCCCTGCAAATTGTTATGCACATTCTATTTTTCATAAACAGATTGCATCTAACTGGAGTTTGCAAAAATAGCCTGAACTGCGTTCTAGAAAATTAGACACGCGAATTCTTGGAAATTAACACCTACTTTATTACCATATTAATTTTACTTCCACTGCCTAGCATGCACTACAACATTTATTCTAACTTAACACAATTATTTCAAAGCTTACTTATAAAACTGAAGTTTGAGCATATAACAGAAAGTACAAGCAGAACTCACTCAGCACGTGGCCAAAAAGCAATGCAGTCTACTAATGTCTCAACAAGTATCATCAATCCCCTTTGCTCCCTGCAGGCAGCAATTACGGGATGGTCACCATTGACCTGTAACCTACAAATTATTATACTGAAGCAAACAATTTACAAAATAAAAAACTCAAAAAAAAAATAAAAATGTACTTTCACAATTAATGCCCCAAATGGTGTTTTCACCCAGAGGACAGACTGAAGTCTGACTAGACAGGCAGAGTTACTGTTTATGCCCCCAAACCAGTCCTAACCGGGACTGAAGCACATCCATGGCCCTGGACAGGAAGCAAACGTGTTACTAAGGTCAACATGGAGGCCATTTGTTTCATTAAATATTATCAATCAAAGTATTTTGTTTAATAACAGAGGCTAAACTGGTTCTTTTGGAAACCAAACTATCTGAACCACACAGATCAGTCATGAGAAGCAGATTTCAGAAAGCCAGAATTTTAAACAACTACCCTTTGTTCAACTCCAGACAAATGAACTGTTTACACTGAGCTTCCCAACACCAAGAAACAGAGATATAAAGAGAATTTTAGAAAGTAACCAGGGACACACATGCTGTACAGAAAAGGAACAGGCATTACAAATTCATGCTGATGATGGTTGCAAAAGTGCAGTTTTGAAAACATGCTCCAAAGCCTCCTCTTGCTTCAGGCCAACCTTTAGCCTTAACCTGAGGAAGCATCCTAATGGTTCTGTAATAGCTGAGATTCCACCCACAATCTGTTACATCCAGCTCAAAGCCAGATTTCAGGAAACATAACATTTTTTCCCTGACTGCTTTGATTGCAGGAAGTTTCTGAAACAGCTAGTAAAGTTTATCACCATACAGGTTCCAAAAATCCTCAACTACCAGTAACACTGTCTCCAAAGGTTGCTTATACCTTTCACTGTTAGTTATTAGCATCCACGTTTTGCAACTTACTGATGCAAACCTCAAGTGCAAAAAACAAGGCTAAGAAGCCATAAAGATTTACTTTCTGAACCAAGTCTGCTACTAGCTCTCAAACTTCCGAGAACTGATAAAACACTGTCAGCTTTCCTTTAATTTAGACTAGGACTAGCAGGTCCCAAATACATTGTTCTATTCTAGAAACAGAAGAAATAAACAACAAAAAAACCATAAACAAACAAAAACCACCACCACAACAAAGAAGCAAGCACAAAACCCCAACAGCAAACTGAACTAAACTAAAACCAGGCAGCATTTATTTGCTCATTCAAAATGTGCAAAGGTCAATATTCATCTAAGAGACTAACATCAAGCTCAATAATGAGTTTCAAATGGTTTATGGCTCCAAAATGTGAACACTTGCTTGAAGAAACTTTTAACCATGCACTCATCTGCTTAGATGGCTCCCTTCAAGCCCGTCTGCAAAGATTTGATTATATATTTATATTTTCACAAAGGCTATCAAATAAAGGAGCTTTTGCCAAATGAGCCTTTTGCCTGCACATAGTACTACAGTACATGTGTTAGACAGAATCGCAAATTGCTCCAAGTTCTGCATTTGAAACGTAACAGATGAGAAAGACACAGTATGTGACTCACAGCTGTATTTGCACTGGTTTGCAAATTTAGGTCAGGACCAAACATTCAGTTTGATGACCACGTTCACATACATACACTGATCTGATGATATACCTATACTGGTTCTAAAAATCACTCAAAACAAAAAATAGTAAAGATCTAGAGTGGCTGTACCTATTCCACTCCCAAGCTCCCAGGAGAAAGATGTTTAAATTGACACAAAGAAAAATTATGGTATTCAGGTTTTATTGTATTGAAAGTTTTAGCAGTACTGCTAAAATAATTAAGTCAGCATCACTCCCTCTGTGGTAATTTATTCCAGAAGTCAGTAGCTGTTTATACTGTATTTAACCTTTTCCAAGGAAGAACAAATAACTATTTTGATTATAAGCATTGAAGGACTGTCCCATAATGTAATTATGGCAAGCAAAAATACACCTCTGAACTAAACAAGCACATCAAGAGCTGTGACCTTTCAGGAATTCTAAAAATACATAACCTAGTTTTCAAATGCAATTTGAAATAAGTTGTAGCAGTTCCCTGTTTCAACAGTTTCTCTGTTTCTCTCTCTCAAGTTTCAAGCAAACTTGAAAGACAACATAAATGCAAACATGTTTTCAACTTTTGTGAAACACAACAGATTACTTCCTTTTCTAATTTTTTTCACGTACAGCAATAGTAAGAGGTGCTTGTAACAACCCCTCATCCCTCCTCTCCTTTCGTGGCATTAACATAATATTGTTTCTAGAACACAAAGAAAAGAGGAAAGAAAGGATTCTCACTCTGCTGAGAAGAGAGGAAAAAAAAAAACCAACAAAAATACAACCACCACAAAACCAGACTACTTCATGTAAATGACACAAACAAGAATTTAGATTTTCACCCTTTTAAAAAACTTAAAGCTTCTCCGTAATGTATTTCAGGAATTTCTGTGTTCTGTTATCTATTTTTATTCTTTTACTGTATTTGATAATTTACAAATATAACTTACTGCTTAATCTTCTTGCCATCAGGGTCAACCTTTCCAAGGTAGGTATTTGATATAGTTCCATGTTGCTGCAGAATGCTTATATCCCCAAAGAGACTTAACTTCTGAAGGTTCCTAGGAAACAACAAAATAAAAAGGAATCTGTACACAAAACTAAAACAGTGTGGGAAATCATTCTGAATAAGACAAATACAGACAATAAACCACACTATTACATGGAACACGTAGTCTGCACTGGGAAATTTACTACTGTCCTGGAATACAAGCATGTATGGAACGACAGAAAGCGAGACTGAAGTATAAAGGGGAAGAGGACTACATGAACTGCTGAAACCAGCTCTAAGAGCAAATACTGCTTTTCAGTCAGCACAGGAGTATTTTCTGCAGGCCTGTAGCACCACAAAGAAAGCTGAGGAGTGGTTTCATGCAATTTTTAATCCTTGGAACATGTGTGTTAAGTGTCACAGATGAAAACATCAAACACTTGCTCCTTTTGACATTTAGCACTGCATTTAATGCCCAAGTAGAACACAACCTCCAACAGCCCCCCCTGAGCACTTACATACACCAGCTTGGTTACAATTGGAAGCCCAAACCCACCTCAGTCAAGGCATCACAAAGCTCAGACAAGAAAAGCAAAAGCTCCCCACACCCTAATCAGTGTCTAATTTCTGTTTTATCAAAGTAGGGGAAGCATTTCTAACATCCCTCATCAGTGAGGGACAGTGGTCCACCACAACATGTGATTTTAACTTTTAGAAGGGATACCTAAAAAGAAGTGAAAGAAGAACCTCTAAGTTGATGCTGGACATGACACAGTACACTAGGAAATCACTCTTCCTTTCCCTAGTAGAGTTTTGTGACTTGCATCTTTTCTATTCCTAAAACAGATCAAGCAAGAGGTATGCAAACAACTGCAGTTTAAAAGTAGCTGTGTAGCATTCACTATTAAGACTATTATTTTTGTGGCTGACTAAGTTTTGGGTCAACATTTTTTTTATTTATATATGCTGTAAATTAGATTTGCTCCTAACATGCAAGGGCTAGTCTGCAATTGATAATTAACAAGGCAGAAACTCCAGTTTCACCACAAGTGGACACGTAAGTTAAATTAATCCTAAACAGTAGATGCCAATTAACCTGTAGCTGACAATTAAGTGAGTTACCATAAATCCTTATTTCTCCTGGCTTACAAATCATATGCTAGTATTTAAAACCAGCTTTGAAGAAAATGCAATACAATTACCATGCTCAAAGCATAGGGAAGCTCTGGTACAGATCACTACCTCCACAGAACAACCTGATATTCTAGCAGAGGAGAAGGGGGGGAAAAAAGGATTAAGTAGCCAAGTTTTACATTTTTTTAGGTATGAGTTGCAGTCTGTAATTGTTATCTACCATAAATCATAATCTACCTGTTTTGAGGTTCCTGTATTCAAAAACAGCACACTGATTGCCTGAAATTTATCCACCGTTGCACCTGCTGCTTTTTTTCTATAGGAGAACAATAACTTAATAGCAAGATCCACGAGCTTCATATAAAGCCTTACAAAATACTGGAGCCAAATACCTAGAATTCACAACTGTGTCTGAAATTCTAACGATTTAATATTTCACATTTTAAATACAGGCCTATTGTACTGATGATACACTAAAATAAACTGGGCCTTAGAAAATGATCAATATTCTAAATCTCACTGAGACATTGCCTGATCATACTGAAGAGTAAGTTTGGCAGGGAAACCTAAAACACTGGAACAACCAACCAAGATTATTTTGAGCTATTTTTTCCTCAAAAAGCTGTAAGAGATAGGCTGGTACGACAGGGAAGTAGCAGAAACCTCCACCTGCTGTGAAAAGCAGTGTTCACAGCCAATGCTATAAATAAGCATTTATCTTGGTGACTTATTTTTGAGAGCCAAGAGCCAAAATGCACTCTTCAAAACAATTCTGAATCACCTGCATATTCACATCAAACACAAGTCTTGGTTTGTGCCACTTGTAGTGCCAGCCAATGCTACAGTAGGATGTAGGCAGGTTTTAAGAGGCCCACTTAAGTACAGGACACATGGAGCACTAATTACTAACGCCCCACACATTTTTACTTCGGCTTTTTGACTGCCATTTCATGCAGTACAGAGACAAATGGAAAAGTTCTCCACCTGAAAACTTAACCAATGACAACATCCAATTATTTTTCCATTCACAGCACAGTTATTACCATCAAAAAATCTGAGCACAGTTCAACACAATGTTAGATTTTTGCTACTATTTGCACTGTTATACAACTCCATGAAATTCAGCTCATCACTCATCTTTATTTCAGAGAGTCATTAAAGTGACTGCTATTTAAATAAAATTATTTGAAAGTTGCTTATCTTTTGCTAAAAGTCATAATGGCATCTTAATCCTGTGTAGTATCCATACACACAGCTGGGGAAAACCTTGTGTTTTGGAAGGATTCTTAAAACATTTATTTTCCACTAGCTCAAAAAGCACACTAGAAATAATAAGCTCTTACTAGGCTCCATCTTTAGTTTCAGTTGGTCTTTTCTAATACCCAATTTAAAAAGCACAAAATATCCTTCCTTACATTCAAGGCAAACAAAGTGGTAAGGCACATACTGTATTACTATACCAGTTTCTGCCAGTTTCAGCTGCCTGTTCAGACCGCTAGAAAAGGGTCATTAGAAAACATCAAAAACAGATGCAAGTCTACTGTTTTGAGCCATTCACCAATTTTGCTAACTCCAAGAGATACCATACTTGGCCAAGATACCACAGTTTACCAGTAACCTGCATTTTTGTTTCCACAGTGAAGATCAAATAAGTCACACAATTTAACAGGCTGCNTATACTTTGGTATTTTAGAGTTACAGAGAAGAACAGGATTCTCCCAGTGAATGATCACCAGGTGCTTGTTAGCTGTTGTATGCACAGAAAGTTTGTTACACTCCCACCCCGCCTTCTAGAACTTAGTTTGGAAAGACCAGTTCGAGACAGTGCAGATCATGAGGATTTAAGAAACATCATGCCCATCCACACCCTTTTTCTCAGTATTAAGTAGAACATCAGCTTTTAAACAGTTATAGGCTTTTTTATTTTGCTACATTTGCTGTCATAAATGTAAAAGCTTATGGAAAAGTTACAGATCACTGTCAATGCTACTTTAGTACCTTTTTATTAAATAAATGATAGATTTTTAGAGCTCATCAAGGCCCCAATGCTATTAAAGCAATATTTTGGGAGTAATATGCTGCCACCCACAAAACAACTTGAGCTCTGCTTCAAAGATGAGACAGACCTTGAACATAACCTTTCTGGACGGTAACTGGCTGGCAGTAGAAATATTTGTCAAAAAATTTTCTGTTGTTTTTAAAACATTTCCTTAATTCCATCAGAACTAGCAAAGGTCTCTCCAAAATATTTTTCTAAAGACTTAACACACAGATTTGCTTAGAAACTAGCAATTTTATGTTGTACAGAAAATGCTCTTAGTAGCAAAACCACACATCATTCTCCTCTAGCCAAGAGAGCATTTAGAAATTTCATTTCTTTTAGTAATTACTTTCAGGTCCTGCAGTATTGTAAATACTCAAGGAAATCTGTAGCTGTTTAAAGTACATGATTTTTCTTGCAAGGAGGAGGGTTTCAACTGCATTGCTTAATAATAAATTTTAAGCCCCAAAACATGACACAGTTAAGAAACAGCATCACAAAGGCAGATTATTTCTTCTTCAGTTCTGAAGTGTAAGATGGAACATTTTTTGAACTTACGTGCCAAATAGCTATCATAAGGGCTGACAGGAGTTATGAAAAACTGTCCTGTTCTAAACTTCATTCCAGAAGGGATGCATTTACAGTGATTCAGCCACTGGAGAAGTTAAAATTTTCCATTTCCATTATTTTGGAAATTACAATAGCTATCTTGTATACAGTGAAATACAGTGAAAACAAGGAGTTATTAATAGTCCTTGAGTTAAAGATAAATAAAGAGAAGCAAAGAAATTAATTATGGACTGCAGCCCCTCCTTAGACAAAACTAAGCATCAGACAGGGGACAATGCCTCTGGTTTAGACATTAGGTGGTCACAGTAAGAACTAAGCAGCAATTTAGCATACGTTAATACTTCTTCCCACCTCCTTTCAATCTCAAAAATCTACTTAAAGAACTAAAACCCAGTGTTCTACCTGAAAACTAGTGTTATAGTTACTTTGCAAGGAAAAAAAAACCACTCGAACATCAAAATAAACTAAAAAGCTAGTCTGTTCAAGGGAAAAAAATGAGCCTATTCTGAAAGTAAACTGAAAAAAGTTCAAGTGTTTAATGTAAATTATGCCCTTCTTCCCTCAAATTTTTAAATATTCATTTAAAAAAGCCTGCTGTAATAACCAGGTACCCTGTGTTCTCCAGTCATGCATCATTCATTTCAAACCAAAACAGCAGCATATAAATGATTTAGAGACAGCAAGAAAGTACGACAATGCAAAATCGTTATCAAAGTTGGTAACTTTTCATTCCTGTCTTACCACCAAAATTATACTAACCTACCAGAGAACAGGTACTGGAGAAACAACTACTTGTGCACAGAATTTTACTGCAGTCCTGAGTCACATTGTGCATACAGAATCTGTAAAACGAACTTCAGAAAGCAAGTGTCCTTGTATAGATTTCAGATAAGGCGATGGAGAATTTTTCAAAAGAAAAAGTGTATCAAAAGCCTTCTCACATCGCAGTTAATTTGGACGGCCTGGTATTTCAGTGAGGAAAAAAAGAAACAAAATCGTCTTCTAACAACGCCCCCATGCAGCATCTCCTAGAGATGTTATTTATTTTAAAATCCCAAGCCCATGTCATGATATTTGTCTCAGACCAAGCAATCACCACAATCACTTCAACTTTTTTTGCTCTTACGATACTAGCTGGATTTCCCGCAGATTCAACAGTTAAGTGAAAGCTCCTGAAAGGCAAGAGAAGATCAGTTGAGACAGAAGATCACGACTGGCACACCAAGGGTTCACAGGCCAAGAAATAAATTAAGATAAAGGTGAGCTGGGCCTAACGAGCTGTTTCTGAAGTGAGGTTTGTAACTCAACCATCGCAGCTGCACCTCAGGAAGTACCTGCTGGGCGCAACAGAGCAGAGGAACTGAAAGTGAGACTTCACACACCACATTTGCATTCATCTCAAACCAACGAGGAATTGCATTTAAAGTTCTCTTGCTACAACTCAAAATAAAGACACAAGGAAGGCCTCAAGCTACTCTCTGATACCTCTGGAATCAAAACGGGTGGTAACAAGATCACGACTCAGTTGCAGAGTTTTCTAAAGGCCATCCACAAGGTTTAATTCATCCTAAGGATGCCCTGGAACACTTGCAGCTTTTTTTTCTTCCTTTGATAGGTGAAGCTATATGTGCACAGAGGGGAAATAATATTAACTATTTCCTATCCTAAAACCTACATGGCTTTCCAAACTCATCATAACCTAACTGTAATACCCTTGCTTTTCTGTCTTATGTGCTGACTAGAGGCCATATATTAGAATATCTGATTATTATCTTAGTATCTCTATCACACCCACACACAGTGAAGAGAATGCAAGTATTTTTGTGTTAAAGACCTCAAAGCTGAGGAAATTACCTAACCTGCCAAAGTAAGTGTGTGAAAAACACATCTTAAACACAAACCACAGGAAAATATTTCTATCATTTAAATTCAATTTGGCCAAGGAAGTGTTACATGTGAACCTTTTTTTCAAGAAACAAAAGAACATAAAAACCTTCTCAAACCTCAGATTAGGTTAGACGAGATCTGGCATGAAAGCTCAGCTTTTCTACAACAGAAGACCTCATAGCTGGAAAGGTGAAGGTATTTTATTGGGGTAGTAACTCAGCGCGCCAGAGCTGTAATTTTAACTCCCCCTTACTAATTTCTCATGACATACATTTTTCAAGCATACACAAGGCCTGTCCGTAGGAAGGCTTAGGTTTTTTAAGTGAGAAAAGTACCTTGTTACGCAGTAAATTCAAACTCCTGGCTCTCACTTGCTCCGTTTCAGCTGCACTCCCCGCTTCCATCCAAAAGACGAAGAACTTTTTATTACTGCAGCTGCATTCGTTTTGCTGTTTGGCCAGCCGCTCGCCAACTGGGCGTCTGAGCGTTTATATTCTTCATCAAGCTACACCATACGCTAAAAATGTGGTAGTTTGACGCGGCACGTCCCCGTTTCTGCTCAACTCAAAGACTCTCTCCCTCTCCCTCTCCCTCTCTCTCTCTTACACACACACACAGAGAGCGGTTCCGAGCGCAGCCCCAGCACGAACCGGCCGGCTCCGGCTCGGGCGTTGCTTCCGCCCGCAGAAACCGGCGGGACGGCCGGACCCGGCCCCCGCGCCGCGCACCGCCGCTCCCCGCTGTGGTACCTGTTGTTGCGGACGCTGCTCAGGACGCACAGCACCAGCTCCAGGTAAGTCCTCAGCAGGTCGAGCCAACGCGGGCTCAGCGGCGGCGGCGCCTCCCCGTCCCCCGCCACCGCGGCGCCCTCGCCCGCCGCCCC
>VZTR01018834.1:353602-417349 GCA_013400775.1 Chaetops frenatus | reverse complement strand
CCGGCGGCGCGGCCCCCTCGCTCCCCGCCCCTCCGGCGGCTCCCAACGCAGTGCGGCGGAGGCTCCGGCCCGGGAGGGACCGCGTTCCCTGCGGGCCCCACCGTGGGAGCGCCGGCCGCTGCCGGGGGGCAGGCGCGGGACGGCCCCCGCCGGGCGCGCCTGTCCTGCGCACCCGGTGTTTAGGAAAACTTGCTCAGGGTGTTTGGTTGATGTCTGCTGGCGGCGGCGCGGAGGCCCGTATGGGACCGCACGTACGCCTTTGAGCCAGCAGAATTACCTCAGCAGCATTCCTGCTGCTGCCGCGGGAAACGCGCTGACTACGCAGGAAAGGTAGAGCGCGGCAGAGTCCGGCATGTGACAGAACCGGGTGCAAGCCTGGGGGGATACAGGGGAAAATGCTCCACATCTTAGTGCTCGTAGTTTCTTAAATCTCACCCGCTTTTGTAACACCCGCGCCAACATCTCCTGTAGGTGTGTAAGGGGGACTTCTGTGCATACAGAGTTCTGAGAGAATTTAAAAGTCTGTTATGTGTTGATGCTGTAAAGGCTGAACAACGAAGTGATGCTAATTGCATCCATTTTTATAATTTTAAAAAAAGTATCGAAATAAAATTGAGTACTGCCAGTATCTTGGAATAATGGACACAGTCTCTATAACAGCATTGCATCTGAGTGTTCAGAAATGTACACACACACACACAAAAAAAGCTGTGCTAATGGAAATAAAGTCTAGACTCCTCTGTATATGGAGTAGGCATACATTATAACCAGATTCATCAACAACCAAATCTAAACCACCACTCTCCCTTTACTCCATGACTAGCCATTTTTGCTGTCTCACAGCAGGGGTGAAAAAACAGCACCACTTATCTTCTTTTGAATCTAATCCTGGGGGAAGTGAGTCTTCCATTTCTCCTTGATCAGAAAGAAGGAGCCTGCAGAGGCAGATGTTATTGTGAAAGTAAGACTGTAGGAAATTCCCAGCCGGGGACCAGTGATGCTTCACACACCTGCACAAGTGATTTGAACCAGCATAAACAACTCAGGTTAGTGCTGTGCTACTTGCACTGCAGATTCCACCAAAATTCCCCAGGCAGTCAAGATGCAAGTTCTGAAGCAGCCAAACTCATCTGGCCTAGAAGGATGCAAATGAAAGGAACTTATGCGCCTACATGTCTCCATATTTGAATATCTACTCAACGATTCCCCATTGTTGAGCTGGTGATGAGTCAAAGGACTTCCAGGATTACTGAGTATCTTAATGTAAAACAGCATCAAGCTTTATGATTCAGTTCCTTTGGATTACCGAAGTAGCATCGAGAAAAATTGGTTTATGTAGTTAGTAGTTCTGCATTTATGGTTACCTTTGTTGGATTGTATTGAATCAGCAAACATGGCATGCTGCGTTAAGGAAACTTTCCTGTCTGACTCTCGCCTCTTAAACTGGGACTGAAACCCCTTCCCAGTGGGCAGCTCCAGTGAGCCTGACTCCCTACACACCCCATACTCACACAGAGAAGGTTTCCTTACTGTCTCAACCCCCCGGGTTTCCCCTAGCAGAGTCTCAGTGGTCCCAATCCTTAAAATAATTTTGGTTCAATAGCTTAGTAACAGCTTGAACTGGAACCCCAAACAAAGGAAACCCTGTGTTTTTATACCCTCACAGTCTCAGCATGGGAACATTTGGAGGTCCTTGGCTCCTGCCATGTCACCTGGCTGGGCCACAGCTCCCTGAGCTTGTTAAAGGGTCGGCAGTTCACGGCCTCTTGCCTCAGACTCCAGCCACCCAGAGAGCTCAATCTGCAGCTTACACTGCAGCTGCAAACCCAGCTACCTGCACTGAATATACTCAACGGTACACTGAAATGGGCTTTTACTGTTACTGTTCATGGCCTATTAATGAGCTCCAGCTTTTTGGGATTGTGTTTCAAAAATTCCATCTCAGAAGCTATTACTTTCAGTTTTGCAGGCTTGAATAAATGGATCGGTCTAAAACTTCAGGCCACCACAACTATGGCTGAGTGGCCCAACATGATAAATGCCAGACTTTCTAGGTTCCCTAGGCCAGTATGGCACTGAGGCAGCCCAGTCTCCAAGGCTGCTGATTCTGGGTGTTGAATCAGTTTTCCCTGCCTTGTACCACAGAAATGTGCTTCAGCTTGACTGAAAATTGATTTCACAGCACAGGATTTTGTTAGTATTAATGCAATGCCTGCAAGCTGATGGGATAATTACCTCAGAAAAAGACATGCATCTAACTTGCTTGTAGACTTTATGGAGTTACCAGGTAGCTCCAGCAGGTAGCTGGTCAATAGTCTTTTTGCTGAATCACTAGGCTGTCTGTATGACTCCAATGCATTNTCTCCCCCCCCCCCCCACCCCCCCCATGAAGCCACTCAATGCACATTTAAAGCTGAGGGAGGTAACTGTGAATCTTTATGCTGCAAATCAAATTTTTCAAATGTTCTGAAAGGCAGTGAAGACATATTGCACATCTTGGAGGGGCTGGAAAATTCCAAAGTAGTTCAAGGCAGGAGATGACAGCCATTTACTAGGAAGTGACCTCAGGTTTTTGCACAGTCCATCATGGATCAGAAGAGGCTGTGCTCCGAGGGAGCCTCAGGAAACCTGACTTTGCTGGCCTTGACAGCTGCTGTTGGGTTACTTCCATATCACCAGGGCTGCCTATCAGCACCAGGAGTGTACCACCAGCAGCTGTGCTGACATGGGAGTCAGGAACCACATATGGCTCCAAAGCTACAGGCTAGACATAACCCAGTTAAAGTTTACAGGACCTGAAGGTCACTGGTTCAGCTGCTAATGTCAAGACCAGAGGCTGCCAACTTCTTCAGGTGCTCTACAGATCTTCTTCTGGTCACCTACAGATAATGAGCTAAGACCAAGCCACAAGTTTTCAAATTCACTTTCTTGACTTTTTAGGTACATTGCAAAGATGTGTGTCTCTGGACTTACTAACTTGGTATGTGTCATTAGGGAGCTACTGTGAACTCTGGAGTTTTCCATCACCAGCTGCAAGAACAGACAGAGCAGCAAGTCAGAGCAAAGCAGAAACAGAAGCAAAGTATTAGTAGGAAACCGGTGTTTCCACATATGCGGTAACAAACTGGGATAATGTGTCTTCCGTGTTGATTTATGTAGAAGAGGAGCTCAGCAGATTGAACGCGACCATAAGGTTCCGGCATAATGTTCACCTGTACGGTAGCAATCCATATAAAAAAAAGGTTACTTGAAGAGAAATCAGGCTGCAGCTGAAGACTGCAGGCCTGGTAGCGATCCCAACGGAACTGGGGAAAAGCCCAAGCACGGAGCGGCTCTGCCCTGTCCCCGCGGCGGATGGAAACAAGCGGTGGTGGGCCGCACCCTCGCCCCGCCCCACGCTCGCCCCGAGCCCGCGCGGTATTTCCGGCCGGGGCTCGTCACGTCCGGGCGGCGGAGATGCCGGTAAGGTGGGTGTTGGGTGGCGGCCTGGCCGCTCCTGCGGGACACGCCGGCTCCCGTGGGGTGCGGGAGCCCAGCGGAGCTCGGGGGGCGGTCCGTGCCTCCCGTCCCCGCTGCTGCGGCCGCCCCTCACGGCTGCGGCCGGACTCGCGCCCTGGGGCGGGTGGTACCTGCCCCGCCGGGCCTCAGCGCTCCGCCCTGCCCCGTTCCTCCCCGGGCCTCTGTCGGGCTCCTCCCGGCCGGAACGTGGGCAGCCGGGCCTGGAAGCTCTGGCTCTTGTCCCTATGGGTGCCGTGTACGGGCTGACAGGGGCAGCGGGCGGGTGCGGGGATATCGCCGGGCCCTGGCTCGCTGCGTACGGTGGTCTGGGTTACTCTGAGCTCGCTGTGTGTGGTGTTTTGCCCCTTCACGGCAAGCGAAGCTCCGTGCTGCAGTGCTGCTTCGGGAGCGTGAGAGGAAGGCTTTTAGGTTCTCTTTTTAGCTGATCCGGTACTCTCGTTATTTTTTAACATAGTCGGTAGATTGCTAGTCGTGTTGGAAGGGGCAAAGAGCTGTATGTAGTTCACATTTTTCTTCCATCGGCAGTGTCTGAGTGTTTTCCCGGGAGGCAAGAAAAGCTTGTCCTCGTGTTCCCTTTTCAGTACAAACATCATATGGGTATTTGTAAAATAACTTCTGTTTATCTGGGTTCATCAAGAAATCAAATTTCTGATTCAGTGAAATATCTCGACTGACAGGAAGAACTGACATTTCCTGCTGACACGTTGTTTGTATATGACTCGCTTTTATCAATAATTTGGATAATTCCACTGTGTTGTTGTCTGGGAATTCAGCTTCCTCTTATCTTGCATGCTTTATGTGGTTTGCTGTTGATCCCATAAGTTTCCAGAACAAACAAGGCAATTTTCTGTTGAAAATTAGTGATTGCAAAGAAAATGTGGTAAATAACAACATCCTAACCCTGTGAAATCAATTTTTAAAGGCTGTTTTGTTGATTCAGTGAAAACAGAAATCCAGGAACCTCAGTAAATGAGTTTTACTGATACCTCAAAGTATATTTTACAGTTGCATTGACACGTGTTCACTTCTTTTTGCTTTGCTCTTGTTTTTCAGTTCCTCTTTCTTTATGTTTCCTTTTTTGTTATTTTAGGTTAAATTAATTATTTGTGCAACAGAGCTTCTTGCAGAAGGACCACCACGCTGATTTGCACTTAGGAAAACATGAAAATAATCAGGGAGTGTTGTTCTCTCTGAACTAAAAAAAAAGCAAAACCAAAAAACTCTGTGCCTTGCTGAGAACAGCTGCAGGAGTTGGACACTTGAATCAATGTTATCGGATGAGTTAGAATCCAAACCTGAGGTGAGCAATTATGAACTGAGTTTGGTTCCCAGGAAGGTTTTTGGGCAACACTTAAAGTTCAACGAGTTTACTCAGGTTGCTACTTACGTACTAATTTTCCAAGTGTTTTCAGTAACATCTTCTAATGCTTCCGTGCTTTGATTTGAATGGTAAAAAATTAGAAAATATTGCGAGGTTTTTTCACCTCAAGTATCAGCCAATATTATTGCCTGTTCTGAGGTTACATTTTTTTCCCCCACTATTACAGCATTCTTTCTGTTAGGAGAATGAAGTACATTAACGAATTGACTATCTCTTTCCCTCAAACCAAATTGACTTTACTTGGTCTTGGACAATCTGAATTATTCTATCAGCATCAGCTAGTCCTGTTTTTCAAAGCACTCCTGTTTCCATTAAGCATTTGGCAGAAGTGGTAGGCAGCAGCACACAGGGGATCAGTGTGAGGCTGCTGGACTGTTCCTAAGTTCAGCTGGTAGCACAGCTGGGCATGAATTGCAGGGATGTTTGTGTATGCACAGCTGGCCACAAACACAGGTAAGGCATGAACATACATGCTATCACATGGACAGGTAAAGCATGAACAACGATGGGCTAATGGGCTAAAGCTGTTCTCTCAACTCTTGTGCATACTCACATTCACATGTCTCTGCCAGGCCTACAGTCCCTCTGCCCAGACCCAGGGCTTATTAGCCAGTTTCTGGCTGGAATATTTTTGGTTTTTTTTCCAGACTGTGGTAGCCTCCAACTTGGATTAGTCAACCAGAAACTCACTAGCAATGAACTCCCTTGTGGGTAGCTTATTTAGGAGTATCTTTGGTAATTAGATAAGAGGGACTGCAGTGATCAGTGTACTGACTAGCAGCCAGCAAACATGATTGGAGTCTCTTCTCTCCCCCGTACCCCAGGTTCTTCATTTATCTGCCTTGATTCCTCCCTTGATCCTCCCCTAAACATGGCATAATAAGCTTAACACGTCATCTGTCCTTGTTACATTGGACAGTAAGTTTGGTCTGTTGTATGAGACCCATTCTGCTAACCCCTAATAGATTTGTTTTCTTACCAGTTAAAATTTCTGGTTGAACCTTGTCAAGATGTCACTCTAGCAGTGGCTCCCTAATTAGTGTATGAGGAGTTCTGGGTTTTGTTTCTCTTACCTGTAATGTGCTAGATACAAGTATCTGCAATTTGTTGCATTCAACACTACCACCACCTGCTGCCTCTCCTATTTCTGCCTTTATTTTTCAGGTTGAATGGCTCTTAGCTAGCTGTCTGTGCATTTCCCCACTTAAAGATGGAGGTGTTGTATCACTTAGTGTCCTTGCTTTTCCTGGTTCTCCCCTTTACCTCTGCGGCTGGCTAAAGTCCTAGAGCAGAGGACATAGTACAGCTATGAAGTACCTTTTGGGGAAATTTGCAAGTCTTAATTGAATGGTTTTTATTGAGTCGTGTTTCTATCCCTTTTCAGTCCATAAGCAATACAGCATGGTACTCTAAAAAGAATGATGATTACATTCTGGTAATTCATTAAAGCCCATGTGACGTGTTAAGGCATTTGTTTCTTAACAGAGTAGCCAAAGGCCTTCCAATCACACTGTTCAGGAAAAAGAGCTGCAGATTCGTAGCAGCCCTGAGTATTCCCAGCACAGTCGGCAAAGAGTTCCTCTCTCTTGCCTTGTCATTGATATCTCATTCATTCTGTCAATTTTTTTCTGAGTTCTGAATGATAAGGTGGGAGGACTTTGTTACTTTTGTCTGGGAGTGGGTGGATTCCCTTAGATTATTTCTGACATCCAAGGACCAGAACAGTTGAAATGCTCACTCTCATTGCTCAAACAGGAGCTGTAACTGGGCCTTGTCATTTCTCAACTTGAGTAAGGTATTTATTAATTAGGCTTGTTTACCTAATAGTCCTATTTCCTCATGGCAGAGTTGCATTTCCTTCCCAGCAAGCCCATAATAAGAATTGGCTGTTTATTCTCCAGAAGAAATGGGCCTGATACATAAAAGCTACAGTGGTTGTTGCAGAGGGCATCCTTTCTGTAGATGCTGTCTTTTAAACCATGTTGTTCAATCTTGATCAAGGCTATTTTATATTAAAAATTTTGATTTATTTCCATGTATACATACCTTCTTTTTCTAGTTCTGATTATGAAACTAGTTAGTACTATTTTCTATTCCTGTGATGTGAAACTGGTAGGTACCCTTTTTACACTTTTCCCAAATAGCAGTTCAAATGTCTCTGACAGTAAATCCTGATTTTATATCCTCTAGTGAGCCATGGCACCACAACTCTTTATAGCCACTGATTTTTTTTCATATACCCTACCATGTGAGAAATGTATTAATTAAGAACTAGCTGTATTTCTGTGACATCTAGATGATAACAATCAAAGCACTATGTCTCAATTGTATAGACTTCTTTGCTAATGGTTTTATCCCTAAAGAAGCCACCAACATACCATTAAATATTTAATGCTTGAGTAGAGGTGAATCCTCCTTTCATAGAAAATTACAAAGTTGCTTGGAGACAGTTTGTATGGACAGATGGCTCTGCTTTTCCTTCTGGACTCCCTGCCCCCAAAGCTATGTAACTATGATTCCTCAGGGAACTGCTAAGATTTGCATTTTGCATGCTGTAAGCCTTTGAGGTAATTTATTACACTTGCAAGTATTTCCAGTCACCACCACCATACTGGTCCAGTGCAGGGTGCTTTCTGCTCTTGGGGTAATTCTTAGCACAATCAAATGAAATGCAGCTATGTTCTGTAGATTGAATTAGTTATTGAAAAGGAGGTGAAGAGAGGTGTTTTAGCCTCTCCTTTCTCTCCTCAGTGCCTCACAAGGAAAGACATTTGTGGTTTAATTAGTTCACCAGAGGCTGTATGGGAGGAGGACATCCCAGTTTCTAGGTAACGAGCTTCTGCCCTGCACACCCTTTAGCTCTGGCCTCTCCTTTCTCTTCCCCCTCTGCTGATTTTTCTTTTGACCTCTTTATTTTGTTGTGGTTCACTGGGTAAATTTAGAACAGGAATGGATTTGATTAAAGATGTGGTCCCTGCTGCTCTGGGAATGTAGTCTAGCTCTCCAGCTGTCTAGTGGGGGGGATAGATCTGAAGTTCTGGAGCATGTCCTTACTCTGTCCCTCCCAGCAACCCCTACTTCAGCCAAAACAGCTGCCTGACACTCCTTGGCTTTTGAATCATCTATTATGGGACACAAACTTAGGATGATCCATCCCAGATGGCCATTTTTTGGTTGTTCTTTGTTGCTGGGTTTTTTTTCCCCTCTCAGGTCAGGGACATTATCCAAGTCTCTTGGTAACACAAGCATTCTGCATTGCTTGCCGTGATACACCCTGGGATTATCCTGTCCAATCATTTCCTGTTGACCAGCAGGGATAACAATTATTTGCGAAGTCACAACAGCCAAGAAATATTTGACATTTTTTGATACATTCACTGTCTATATTATTTACAGAATTTTCAGTTATGTGGCATTTCAGCAGAAGTAGTTAGAAGAGGGTATATTGAAGAAGGTGATATGGCAGAGCAAAAATAAAATTCTTTATATCAAGCTGCAGCTGAACTTTGCCCTCCAAGGATTAAAGATTCTCTCTATGATTCACATCTACCCCATAAAGTTTGAGTCTCTTAAGTAGAGGATGTCCTTTTGCAATATTAAAATTAATTTCAAATTCCAAGGAATGTCTTAGCTATAGAGTAAAGCCACCTCACACCTCTTACTGTTCCTTTGGTATTCCGTTAATATTCTGTACATTCAGTTTCCCTAATTATTCCTGTTCTGGTGTCCCAAGATGACCTATCTGCTTTGCTTATGAATTCTAGCACTTTGGCCATATTGGATCAGTCTCCTCCCTACACAGGGATTCTAGAGTCACCATCTCAAGAGTACTTACAGCCTGTTTGTGATGCCAGATCTTATTTGGTTATGGGATCTGTATTATCTAGGAGGTTCCTGCCTTCCTGGTCTTTCAGACATGAGACCACTGGACAGTTCCCAGGTGCACACAGAATTGCATCTGGGCCTGGACTGCAAAATATGTCTGTGCACACATCGACAGTACAGACATTATGGCTGTGTGACAGGATAGGGCTTTTACCAGTACACACAAATGGCACTCCCATGGAAAAGAAAGGCCACAAATGGCCTGATCCTGTCCCTGCTCATCAGGTAATAAAGCTTGAAATTTGCTAGCACATGACACGTGTCCTTCCTTGAGGACATGCATACTTGTGGTCATGCATCTGTCCACTCTTTGTCAAACCTTGAGTCCTTTCAGTATCCATCTCCAGGCTTTGGGCTTTTTAATTCAGCCTCTGGCAAGGATCTTGATTTTCCAGATTGTGGTTTTCTCTATTTCACAGGTTATGCCAAAGTAAATTTAATCAAGTGCATGAACTCAGAAACCATTTAGGAGCAGAAAGCATTAGAGAGGATGATAGACCCCAGTGGTGATGCAAAGCAGCAGCCTGCTAATGTGGTCAGCCCGTATTATCCCCAATCCCCTTTCTGTTCCCTATAGTTGTTCATCTCCTACCTACCTTGATCCTTCCCTTTCCTTGCCTTTCATCCTTCCCCATAACATCCATAAGTTTTTCACAGTCCTGCAGTCTCCACTCAAGATACCTTAAGGTGCTTTACCCAATCCCAGAATTTCCCCTGTATCCCTGTAAGAAGTTTGCTCTTGCCATTGAGATAGAAGTTCTGGTTAACCCAAGATTCGTTACAGAGTTTCTGGTTGATTTTTTTTCAAGGTCACACTCAAGTTATTCCTGTATTGGCCCATCCATCAGTGTCCCAGGAGTTCTGGGTATTCTTACTCTCTCTTATCTGCAGTTTTCTAGAGTTTGTTAGTGTTTGTGTGTCTGTGCGTTTAATTTATCAACTATTCTGTTCCTAGATTTCTATGCTGAATAGCAAATTACCAGATACTCTTATAATTTCCTGTTTATTTTCAGCTGCAAAACCATATTATGAGAAGCTTAAGAAAGCATGACACAATGTCTGTAATGAGTTCTCTCCTGTATTCCAGTTGCTGTAGTTGCACACAAAGGTATTCAGTGATTTTGAACAGGAAGATTTAGGAAAAACCTGTCAAGATAAAACTAACATGAAAACTTCTTATTTTCTCTTAATTATTTGAGTTGGTGATTGGTTTGCTTTAGTTTATGTGAAGGATTGAGGGAGGGCTTTTTTCCCACATTTTAATAATGAGCATGATTCATGTCTGTTTGTTTCCTTCTGCTTTTTTTTCCCTCTCATAATTCTCTGTACTAGTTTGTCATTACTTTACAAAGCAAATTAAAAGGAACCATTTGCTTCTAAGCATCTTTTTGTGGTTGCTGCATTTTGATTTTCCCTAGTGGCTTAATGTTGCTATGTTGAAGTGGAAGGTTTAAAGCAAAGCTTTCTTCTTGTAGGAGACAAGTTTCATTTAGGTTTTCTTGTATAAAAATAGGCAAGGCCATAAAACAAGTGTTTCATGGTGGAGTAAGAAGCAGTAGGGCTCATTAACATGGAAGACAATCCAATAATTTAGAACTATCTTAGTGCTCACAGTTTTTGGTCCCTACTTCTTTTTTCTGGTTGCCTTGCTCATTATTCCTAACTCTCTTTTTACTTCTCTTTCTCCTATTTTTTTAATCCTAAATCAGAATGCATGGCCCTGGGGGAGATATTGTCTCTTATTACCTATGTATTTTTTTGACAACATAAAAATAGTTCCATCTTCTTGCTAGGTCCTCTGGATAAGCTGATATCAGGGATGAAACAATTCTAACCTTTTAAACTGCCATCTGGCTTGTGGCTTAGTTCAAATGGCACATTGCCATCTGAATGACTCCAGGACTTAATTTGTAGCTTCATAATTGTCAGTGATGACAGGCTGCTCCTAAGGGAGGGTGAGCAGGGAGTCAGGGGTGATCCCAGCCCAGGCAGTGCCCTCACTGACCAGGGTACAATACTGCAGCACCTGAACGTGGAAGGCTGAGACAGGTGCTGGAATTTGCTGCCCTCAGCCCTGGATAAGGCAAAGTGATGAACCAGGTCCAGGGTCTATCCAGAGTCCAGATAGGAGCAGCAGGAGATGAGGCTGGAGACACAAATGCAGTAAAAATATGAGGTTCATCCAGTAGACAGGGTTTGAGACAGGTAAACCCGACAGCACAACTCAGGAATGGAATGACCAGCCCAGGCTGAGCTTCAAAGGGTGAGAGTGTGGGTGGGAGTCCCAGAGGAGACCAGTCAGGGCTGTTAAAGCTTCAGGGCTCCTACAGCAGCAACTCTTTGACATAAAAGTGTTTGAGAAAGCATCTGTATTTGTAGTGTTTTTCCGAGAGGAAATAATCATAGAGAAATCAGAGCACAAGCTACTAATTTTTCTTCACAGTTTCTTTGATTTAACAGACTTGCTCCTGATGAAAGAGAGGCTCAAAAGGCTGGTGTCTACCACAGGAATAATTTGGAATTAAATGCCAGTAGTTCCGAAAATGAAGTACTAAGACAATCACAACACACAAAATAAGAATCGAATTATCTGCGACTGTTGGGTTTTAATCACAAATATACAATGGGCACATCAGGATTTTTAAATTTCTTTTGACACTGCACAGACAACTCCATCTGGGCTCTGTGTGAATGCATGCTAAAATGTGTCACAATGAGGGTAGTAGCTTTTGAGTAACTCTCTTGTACAATTTTCTTCTAAATGCCAAAGGTAAAGGAAGTTTGCTACACACAGTTGTTTGCTAGACAGCAGGAGAATTAGCAGAATGCAGGATCTTTGTCAAGGAGTTTCCCAGAGATAAGAAACTTGAGGTTTAACTTTTTGTTGTATTGATATTTTCCATATTTCTTCATTCTGTGTTTAAAATAAAACCTGAGAATGTGAGTATAGGAGTTAATTTGTTTGACAGAACTTAAATGCAAATAAATAGATCCTACATGTGGGTTTTGAACAGCATTTTCTCTGAAATGTGGAGAGTGTGTCTGGGTATGTTACAACTGGCCTCTTTCCATCTTTCTGAAGTTTAAATCCATACAGGGGAGGGATTTGAGACTGTGTTTAGAAAAGCTTGTGCAGTTCACAGAATTTGTTCAGTCCATTGCAAAAGTTGGACTGTGCTATCTCCTAACTCCCAGAAGCACTTCCTTTGTTAAATCAGAATGTGGGGTGCTGTGGCATTGGTAACAGAAAAATGAGAGTCTTATTTTTGAGTCTGCCTTGGAGGAAAAGAGGAGTCCAGTGTTATCTCTGGTACTCTGACAAAAACTTGAGATATAAAAGGGACAGAATGGGTAAACAAGGCACATGCTTTGCTGCTCTAAACTGGGTTAAAAATATGGGAAGACTTTCAGGGGTTAAAAAAGTAATTTCTCTGACTTCCTGTTCCTTTTCAAGTATCAGGTTCCTTTGCTATAACTCAAGATTTTGAGAAGGTAGCTGGAAGTAATTTTTGCCAGAGCTGACTGATGTTAAGGATGGCTAAATCTGCTGGACTGAATGCACACATTGTACAGATGTGACTGGCACCTAACAGATAAACACAGGCTCAGTGCTTGTAGCTTTACCCTCATAAACATGAGCAGCACAAAGTACCTGATTCTGTTTTCAAGGGTTGCTGCCTAAGGAAAACCTTCATGGATTTCTGTGGGATATATCCCCACACTTCTCATTTCACTTGCTAACTAGGCTGGCTTGGAGTTCATTAGCACACAAAACCAGTGTGTGCCACTAGAGACCCACTGTAGAGAGCAGGATCACACAGGAAGTTGGTAAGAATGGAGTTTAATAAGAAGACAGGATGGAGTGTGAGTTAGGCTGTGCCAGACAACTGAATTGACCAGCTTCCTGCTTATATGCAGTGGGCCTCTTCTATTGTTCCCTCTCCATTTTCTTGTGTTTGTTCTGCCCTGATCCATCTTGATCCTTTCCTTTTCCTGCCTTTGGCCTTTCCCTTCAACAATGCCTAATAAGTCCTGTACAATCCCCCCAAATCTCTTGTCCAGTACCAAATTACTCCCCAGGGAATGGACCTCAGTTTAAGTCCTATACCTGTTTATGCAAGAATCCCCCTTGTTTTGTGTAGTATTTTGGAGAGGGTTTCTTTTGTTAATTCCCTTAGTGGGTGGCTTGGTTGTCCATCTTTGATGGTTTTAGGACTAGCTGATTTGGATGGGTAAGGCTGTCTGTCTTCTCCCCCTTGTCATCCTAACCTTGTTTCTCTGATTGTTATGTCCTTATTTTGAATAGCCAAATGATAGATATCTTTGTAACTAGTCTTCTGATTGCTTTTTTTAATTTAGAAAAGGCCAACTTTCGTTAATTATTTAAAGACAATGATTTAAAAAAATACCTGTACCAAAGGCTGAGCCTGGAAAACATTTAGTTGAAAGGTTAGACCACAGTAAAGTATTAAGTGGTAAAGTATTAATTAAAAAGAAATATAGCCTAACTAGACTTTCTCTGCAATGATCCAGACCTGTTTATTATATGTTAAAGAAATGAGAATTTTATAGGTATTACAAACAATTCTTTCCTTGTATTAATGTAAATTGAAAAGCTTTCTGTGTATATTCATGGTATTATATTCAATGTCCCTACAAGCCAGTAGAGACTACTGGATTGACTGAACTTAGTACTTTTTTAAATGATTTGTGCTGCTCTTGACCTAATCTTCAGTATTTTTTCCAGCTGCTGGTTCAGTTTGTTCAAAACACTTCTATTCCACTGGGACAAGGACTGGTGGAATCAGAACCAAAAGACATCACCTGTCTCTCTCTGCTTCCTGTTACTGAGACCTCAGAATGCAACAGACTCATGTTGCCAGGTAAAATCTGTGTGGCAGATCTTTGTGACCCTGCCCTTCATACAGCTGTCTTTGCTTCACCTCTCTGGCCCCACCATCTCTTGCTGATAAGACATTCCAGGGATGGAGGAACAAGTTCAGCAGAGTGACTGAATCTTCTCATTTAATAGTGAAGTCTGACTAGTTAGAAACTTCCTCCTTCCTTCTCTCTCAAGTTCTGGGGTCTTTTCCTAGAAAAATAACTTCATAGGTGTATTTTTGTCATAGTGTATTTATACTTTTATTTACTCTGGTTTCACTTTCCTCATTAGATGATGAAAGAGATCTTACTTCTCCAAGTCACACTAATGCTTCCAAAGATGTTTCTTCATCTGCTGTCCTGAGAAGTCTCCAGGTAAATGTAGGCCCTGATGGAGAGGAAACAAGGGCACAGAATGCACAGAAACCATCTGAACTTCTGTCAACTCCAGAAACTTCTAGTTTATTGCAAGACCTCCAGCCCAGCGACAGCACTTCATTCATTCTTCTCAACCTAACAAGAGCAGGTAATTGTCCTTCTGTTTGTCATCTGGCTGGCTATGTCTCAGCAGAATGCAGGAGATAGAAGTACAACTCTGTCCCTGCTGCTTATGAAGAGGAAAGACCATGAAATTTGCTGGGCATTATTGGATATTTTAAGAGCATTTAGTCATCAACATCTTTCTACAATGTAGAAGTCAGTGGAGACTTTATCAGGGCAGCTATTTCATCCATGCTATAAACACTAATCTCTGAGAAGCAAGAGAAATTTCCCTGTGTTACATTATTGTTTAACAAATATGTCTTCTTTTCTAGGGCTGGGGTCTCCCGCAGAGCACTTGGTGTTTGTTCAAGATGAAGCAGAAGATTCTGGCAATGACTTTCTCTCTCATGATAGCACAGACAGCAGCACCCCATGGTTCCTACGAGTGCAAGAATTGGCCCATGACAGTTTAATTGCTGCCACTCGGGCACAGCTCGCAAAGAATGCCAAAGCAAGCAATAATGGTAGGAGATCCCCAGACTGTGTCTCAAAAGTTGACTGTTCCATACAAGACCCCTAGTTTCACATTCTTTCTTCCTCTTTTTAATTCTTTCTTGATTTGAATCAGTTATGGCATCTTCAAATCATCAGTGACAGAATTAAACAGGACAATTGTGCTTTTTTTCTTCAATATAAATAGGCGTCTCATTTTTTCTTGGGGAATGAACTCAAATGGGATCATCTGTTCATTGTAGCCTACTAGTTCTCTAGTAACTAACTAATGTAAAGACTGTCTTCTTTCTGACTGCAGCTGCTTGTTTTTCAACTTTTATTTTGAGTTTTAGAAGCCTATTTTCAATACGTACTGTAAATTATACTTTCTTTTTAGCTCCACTGAGTTTGGAGATCAGTTTTCTGGAGAATACATAATTGTATTTAGTCACATGCTTTCTGACTTAGTTATTTTAATAAATTATTTTAATAAATAATTGCAAGTGAATGCAGTATCTTTTATTTTAGCTAAGATGTTTTTAAAAACAGCTTAGCTAATAGGTGATAGTTGGATGATAGTTAAAATTAGTTGGTTGATATTGATACAGAGACCATTTTTACAGTTCCTGGAGCATTGGCTTTCTATTCTTTTTGTGATAATCCTTATCTGGTAGCAGCTGATCTGATCCAGATGGCTTGCTGGGAATAGTTTATGGGCCTGGTGAGGCTTGCAAGTCTGTCTGATGCCTGTTACTGGCTAGGCAGCAGCATGTAGGACATGCTAAACAGTCAGTAGCCAGACACATGCCTGATTTACAATCCTGTATCATATATGATGCTGTTTTTTCTATTAAATTTGACACATAATAATCTATATATTGTTTAGATTTTGGTGGGCTTTTTTTTTTTCCAGTTGAAAATGTTCATCTTTGCACGGGAGATGGGCAGCCCAAAGATTCAAGCCCCATTCCTCATTTATCTCGTGTGGAAAGGAAGCTGAAGTGCACAGTTGAAGGCTGTGATCGGACATTTGTATGGCCAGCTCACTTCAAGTATCATCTGAAAACACACCGGTGAGCAGAATGAAGCATTTGTTGTTACAACTTTGAAGAAGCGTGCTCTGTATTTGAGATAATGTTAGGTTTTGACACTGACAAGCTGTGAAAACCTGGCATTATTCTTATAAATATTAGATCTGTTGAGTGCTGTAAGTCAGTTATGCTGAAAAACTTGGATTAGGTTCAGGTATTTTTTGCAGGTCCTTGTTATGTTTGGTTTAGAATTTTTGTATTTTAACAGGTACTCATCTTTAATAAAAGAAAGTGGGGACACTGAATAGGCTTAGAACAGAGGGAATCTCAGACTAAAGCCATGAAGCAGAGTTAGAATATTCACAGACCGCAAAGTTAGAATATTCCCATACATGGAATCAAAACAATCCAGTTCTCAGACCAGCTTTTGTGTCAACATAAAGCAGGAATGTGAAAACTTCTTGCACCTGTGTAAACAATATGTGTGCTTTCTTATAATTGGTTTAGAGTAATTGTTTATACCTTTTAGCCTGTGGTGTGTTAGAGTAAGAATTTTATCCAATGGGATTTTGTTTTTCACTATATGTTCTATATATTGGTGGATTTCTCAATAAAGAGAGCCTTTTGCCTTCTGGATTTAACTGGAGCCTGTGTGTCGTGTTGTGACTCAACAACAACAAGAAAGAAGTCAAGTGTTCATGAAGAAATGCGTTGCAGTAGATGGTAATGAAACAGCTTTTTGTTGCTTTTTAGGAACGACCGCTCCTTCACCTGCCCAGCAGAAGGTTGTGGAAAAAGTTTCTACGTCTTGCAGAGGCTGAAGGTGCACATGAGAACTCACAATGGTGAAAAACCGTTTGTGTGCACAGAACTGGGCTGTGGTAAACAGTTCACAACAGCTGGAAATCTGAAGAACCACCTACGAATTCACACTGGTGTGTTTTAGACCTCACCTATTTGTGGTCTACTGAGGTGGGGTCTTTTCTGAGGAATAAACCACTTCTTCCTCTGTCCTCAAACTATAGAGAGTATTATGTTGATTATATATGTTTTTTACCTCTGCTCTCCATTAATATCTCTTTTCTGTCAATTCACACTGATCTATAGGTCAGATAAATCAAGTGCTCATCTCTTTTACTCTCCTGTATAGTTTCACACAGGCTTTACCCTTCAAATACTGTGTAGTGATGCTGTACTCTGCTCAGACACATACTCTGAAGAATCCCTTTGAATTGTGTGGTGGAGGGAGGGGTGTGTGAAACTACACTGTCATCAAGGCAATAGTTAGTGAACATGACTTCTGAAACTGTGTTTTGTAAAGAGGTTATTTGAAATTCCTGAAAGGGTCAATGGATTAGACAGTAGGAGCTGTACTGACATTTGCCTGACTGACTAGCTTGTGTTACCTGTGCTGCTTGTAGAATGACTGCGTTTGGGACATACAGGGGAATGAGTAGCAAAAATATAGTGGCAAAAAAAAAATTAGAAGAAAATCATTAAATAAGAAGACAGCATTTTGGTGTGCAAACTGCTCTGTTTGTGCTAATGCTAATTTGGGGTGTTACTGTAAGCTGGAGCCTGTGTATTCTTGATTCATGCTCAGCCTTTTATAGTAAATAAAACAAGAACCTTTATTTCATAGTACTGTATTTTATACATGGTTTGTTTACGATGTCTCCTCTGGAGAATATGATCCTGCCTTGTCTGTATTTTTAGAAGTTGGTGTAGCAGCCAAAGTGCTTTAGGTGTTTTTGTACTAGAAAGTTGTTCGAGAGAGGCGCACAAGTTAATGCTGAAATGACCAGCAGTTTAATAGTGACCAGCAATTTAATTAATGACCAGTGAAGTTCACAGTGAATATTCTGGTGGTTTTGTTTGTTTAGTTTTTTCAGCCTCAGGGTTATCACAACACTCCAACAAATGGCCCGGTTCAAGCTTCTCGGAATATTGTTAGAGATTCCCTGATGGCCTTGGAAGGTAGCATTGTCTTACAGTTGGTTAACGTTCCAAAATAACCTTGACAAGTGGGAGAGAACAAGGCCTCCCTGGTAAAATGAAACTACAGATTATGTGGGTCGCCTGCAGCTGTTTGTGCCTTCTGCCTTACTTAAACACGACCCAATGGTATGTGGTTTGTCGATACACATGGGAGAAGGCTGCTATTTTAAAGTATGTGCAGTCTAGCTAGAACACATGGTTTGGGGGCAGATGTCGGGATGTAGTTAAAAATTGTATATACCAATAATAAAATTTGGAATGTGTAGTAACAGCAGCTACATTTTTTGCAGTTTTCTTTTGCACTTACAGTTCCCAGCCAAGGTACAGATTAAGTTAATAGGCCCATCTGAGACGTTCATAATCCTCCCTGATAAGTGAGCATTCTGCAGCCAACAGAGGAGTAACTCCTGGAGGAGTAAATAGGAACTTTCTAAGCTGTAAATGGATAATGTGGAATAAAAAGTTTGATCAGAGCAAAGGTGTAATGAAACTGCAGGTGTAATTAGCTCTAGGGTGTCTTATAGATGGAACTGTGTGCTGTTACTCAGGTCAAGGGTAGTTTTTCCGAAATTTTAAAGATTAATAGCAAGCCAGAAGGTACAATCAATGTTTGAGACTCTGATACATATTTCAGCTTTGTAACACCAATTGGAACACGCTGTGTTGATCCCTTTTGCTCACAGCTGTCAAATGCTATTGTAGATAAGAGGCTAATAAATGAGCTATAAGGAGAAGTCTTCTAAAGGCAAAGTCACAGTAGAAACACCTTTAAAAACAAATTTATTCTGAAAGAACTACATATATTTTGTACAATTAAATAGTTAAAAATAGCTTGCTTAATCTACTGTGGTCTTGCTCTTCCTCTTGTACGGGGGTCCAGTTAAAGGCTTGAAGTTGTAGTGTTAAACATTGTACATTGAATTCTTTGGTGAGATGTTGCAGGCAAAGTTAAGCTTTATTAAGAGAGTATTCAAAACAGGTTAATTTAATTGCACTGCATTAGTGTAGTAACCTCCAAATTTATCATAATTTAAATAAATCAAAAATAGCTGCCATGTAAGTTTCAGCCCATGAGAACAATTTGTCTCTTGAACTACAATTCCTCCACGCATAGATATAAATGACTGATCCACACATAGATATAAATGACTGACACATTTCTCACAGGATTTTGGCAAGTTTAGCTTGATCTGAAGTAAAGCATAGGATCTGATATGAAGGGAAATACAGTTAATGGGATTTTTGGCATTGAGAGGCAGAAAGGGAGCAGGACCCTGTGAGTGTGTGGAACAGACAGCTGGTTGTTGAGGACTGCATATAAAAGATACTTGATCATAGATCAAGTAGTTTTATATACTTGGAAGATTATCTAGAAACAGTGGTCCCTTGCTTTACTTTCAGTGAATGATGGTCTAAGAATATTTAAAAATAATGCCACTGTTTCCTCTGGTGAAGAGAAAGCTGTAAAAGCCTTAGGAAGCTTAGGAAGGATGTGTAATTTCCATGGAGCTCTGATACATATAAGGCCAAATGGGAGGGAGAATGGAGTAGAGATGTCCAGACTTTTCTCAGGGACTTGGGCAATCAGATTAAGTTGTGATCCCAAAATCTAAGAACTACCTTTTCCCTTGTAGGGGAAAAACCCTTTCTGTGTCAGGCACAGGGATGTGGTCGCTCCTTTGCTGAATACTCCAGCCTTCGGAAACACTTGGTTGTCCACTCAGGTAAGAGTCTTCATCTGACATTCTGTGATCTGAGAAAAGACCTTTATTGTAGGACTTTGATTTGATTTCCTTAAGAAAAATCCTGGTTTCTACAGAATTTCTGGCCATAGTGTTTTTTGACTTCACTTTTGTGGTGCCTGTAGCCTGTACACTTTAATCTTTTAGGTTGTTTCTATTTCTAAATTCAAATTACATTTTAAAAAATACTTTTAAAATAGTTTCTAAAATGTCATGAAGCTGAATATCATTTTCTAGCTGCCATTTGCTTTTTTAAGAGAGACTCTAGCATCTCTGTATATTAATCATAGCAATTTGAATCTGAAATCTCTTGCAAGTGGGTTTCTGCCATAGGTAGGGTTTTCCTTTATTTTTTCCTACTACATATTTGTAATTAGAGAAAGGTTTAGGTGAAAATTTATTTCACAAGTGTTTCAAAGCTTCTGCCTTCTGTTTTGATTATCTGTCTTAAATATCATCAGCACACAATGAAAATGGTATGTTTGGGAAATGGGGGATTTTATTGTGGTAATAACATTTGGGATTGAGTTCTCCATCCTTCTTCTGTCCTGTCTCCTTGGCTTCCATGCCACTGAGTCAAGAAGTATGGACAGCATGCTTGTATTTTGAAAATGATGAACTGCTCTGTAAAATGGAAATCCTTCCACAGTGTCAAGTCGTCATCAAGTCTCTGCTCAGTAATGTAAACCAGATGCTGCAATTCATTGTGTGATGGCAGGAGACAGCTTCCTTGCTTCTGATCATTTTATTCTATGTGTGGGACATCAAGTATTTCCATATCAATGAGTAAATGATTTCAAATAACTTCTTCCCTCTCATCAATTGACTTGAAGACTTTGTTAGTCTTCAGACTTGAGTTTTCCAACTGCCAATACTGGTATCTAAACCTCTTCAGTTCTAGAAGCTTATGGCCCTCCAGAAGACGAGAATATTTCTCATTTGGTTTTTACTGATAAATTAGCACCAGCGGTGTTAACAGCCATTTCAAAACTGTTATTAGTTTCTTAGTTGATGAGGTCTCTTCTCCCAGTTTGGTAATTCTTGGGATATTTCTTCCCCCTTTGACTCCAAGGAGTGAAGCCCCATCAGTGCCAAATTTGTGGGAAGACATTTTCCCAGAGTGGTAGCAGAAATGTGCATATGAGGAAGCACCACTCCCGAATTGGAACAGCTGGCAGCAGGGAGCGAGAACAGCCAGGTAAAGAAGGGAGCACACTCACTCTGGGGGAAAAGCGCAGGAAAAAAAACTAGTGGATGGTCAAAGGAAAGGCAAGATGTTTGTCCTGATAATATGACACCATAAGCCAGTAAGAAACACAAGTCTGTTCCTCTTGGAGATGAGGACTGGTTATCCTCCCTTATTCTAGGACAGAAGACAAAGGTGTATTTTTGTATGGTGGTCAAGGGGCAAATATGTTTATTGTTTTCCAAATCAGTATGAATCTAGTTGGGATTTTTTATGTGGACTTTTTTTCCCCTTGGATATGTATTCTTGTTGCAAGCAGCCTGGGTTTTTACACAATATGAATTACGTAAACAGAAAGCCAATCCTGCATGAGATCCCACCATAGTAAGGTTCAAAACAATAAACATAGTATTTTCTATCCATTGGAGCACAGGATGCCCAAAGAGTAGAAAAGGATGAAGTAGGTGTCTAGGGAAGAAGTCAATATGACTTGAAGTGGGGCAGGGATTGTATCTTATATTGCAGTGTCATTGCATCATGAGAACTTTCTTTTACCCCTTTTTTTCCACAATAGAGTCACTGATGGGCAGCAGTTTGCTGGAAGAATCAACAGTGCATAGTAAGAACCTCATCTCCATGAACTCTCAGCCCAGCCTTGGTGTTGAGTCTCTGCACCTGCCAGACACTGAGTCAATTATTGGAGTAGAAGAGGGTGAGACCAGCTGCTCTTTTTTCCGCCCTCTTATATGTGGTGACTGAGATGGGATCGATCATTCCTCCTTGAGGCTCACCACATTGCAGTGGGATGAATGAACATTGCTTTAAGTGTGCACAGAGGGGTGGGTAGATAGTGGATGAATCCTAAAACTGGAGTTGGAGAAGATCTGCTGGACCAATTTTCTCTCTTGCAGAGCTTAAAAGGTGAAGTCTGCTGCTTAGGTGTCACTTAGCCCATGTTGTGGAACGCCATTTCAAAACTGCTTATGCAGTCCATCTCCTAAAGCCTAAAGTGTGTTTTGCTGAGCACCTAGGAGCCCCAGCTAAGGACCAGGACCTCATTGTGCTAGGCACTGTTCAAATATTCAGTATCTTGAGCAACAGGCCTTCCTTCCACCCTTTACTTTCAGAGACTATATTCTAATACATCTCACTGTCAGAAGCTGACTTACTATATGAAATAAATGTACTACTTGATATCATTTGGTTACATTTGCTGTCTTCTGTTCCTGCTTTTCCCAGTCATTTTTCTCCAAAATTTGTTTGGTATATCAAGCTCTTTAAATGAGTCTTCCACATGGTGTTTTGAATTTTTTGTTAACTTAAAGACTCTTCAGAACTGGCATTACTGAGAATGCAGAGTTTTGCTAAGGTACTCTGTGTCTGTAATAGCTTCTATGCAAAGGGAATGCCTGGAGTTTATATTGCTCCCTAGCTGAATGGAAAGGTAGTGCTGCTGCTGGTACAGGTATTGTAACCTGGAGGTTCCTGCAGAAGCTTCACCAAGTGCCTGGGAATCAAAATCTCATGCAGTTTGGCTGCCATCTCAGCAGTTGATGGGAGATACTCCAGTGAGATGTCTTATTTTCTACAGTATTTTTATAGGTTAGCTGAATAGGCTGTAAATGTGGCTGTAAATGTTGTGGCTGTAAAATGTTGTAACTGAATATAACCAAATATTTTCATAAAATGCAAAAATCCAGAAACTCTTTCTTTCCATACCATTTTTGAGACATATTAAGAGACTACAGCTCTCTATTAGGATTACAGAAATGTAATCTTCCTTTCACACCAAAACTTTGTTTAGCAAGAGAGATGTTAGTTTCAGTTAGTTTGATGCTTTTACTTTCATCACATTTCAGCCATTTCTGTTTAGGGACCAAGATGAAGACTTTAATTTATTTGTTATTATATTCATGCATGTCACCTTAGTGTTTGTTAAAAGAATATGGCATAATAATTTAAACTTTTGTTCCTTCTTTCTTAGGGTTTCCCTTTAAACTTCACATACTTGGAAATTTCTTCTTTCAGCACCATTAACTATTATTTATGGAAATTAGCAACCAATATTAGTAAATACCCCTTAAAATGTTTGTATTAAAATTTTAGTCCCACTGCTTCAAATATATCCATACAAAGAGGCTTTAAACCACAGACTTAAGAGCATGGAAGTAATCTTCCTTTCTTCCTCTTTCAATGTGGGAAGGCACGGTGACACTATGGTTCCATCACTGCTCTTTTCCAGGGGAAACCCAGAGAAAGAGCAGCCTCTGTATGTCCTACACAATTAAACCTGTGTAGGAACTGGTACACTGGTAACAGCCTTCCTGGAACCCTCCGAGCTGCTTAAGCCTGTTCTCAGTGTGGAAACTGAGTCACAAATGAGGATGCTGCAGTCCACTGCATTCAGCCTGTAACATCGCAGTGTGAAACCCCTGGGCCACAAATTCTTGGATTTAGTACTTTGTTATGATGAAATGTGTCATTATTTCAGTTTTATATCTTTGTCTAATGTGGTAGCTCTGACAGGTACTGTATTTCTGATTTGATGATAAGGCTGTGTTGTTACAATGTAAGGAAAAAAGGATTGAGGTGACAAAAAGAGACACAGCTTCTTTTTAAGTACGTGAAGAAAAGAGAATTGATAAGGAAAGTTGAGCAATACAGAAACATGATCTCCATTTTAAAATATTTTAATGTCAAAGTGCAAAATTCTCAGAAAACATTCCAGGTGGCGAGGATTTTTATTTTTAAATGGTTGTTAGTGTCAGGTAAAGGGAGCTCACTAAAGTGTGAAATACACCATTCAAGATGCACTAGGCATTTGAGTGCAACATGCTGGCAGGCAATACCTAATCTTTTTTCCTCCAAGTTCCATCTTTGATATCACAGTAATCATACAATTAGGACAACAGTAATTCAAAGTGATGCACTGTTTAATTATAACCTTCTTCTTAACATTGATTGTTTTTTGGGCCAAATTAATGACCTAAATTGGTAAGATGTTGGAACACTTTGAAATCACAAAACATGGGAGATTTTTAAAATAAAGAAAGACTATTGCTTCTTACTAATGAGGGGAAGAAGCAGAGCTGGTAGTGAGTGAATGACGAATTAACACCAGAGGAAGACTTCCTTTGAGTCTTCTCCCAAGGTGGGTCAAATCCTGGTATTTGTTTTTGTAGAAATACCTTGTTTAAAAGCATTCTGCCACATGTGTCTAAAACAAGGTTTAGCTCAGTGGAAGGCATTCTCTTTCCTGTGTGCTTCTGTGGCATGAATGCAAGGAGCTGACACTAGAGGATGCACCTCTTCACTCTTTCCTATCTACTTTTATCCAAAGATAGTGCTTCAACCTCTTTAACTTGTTTTGTTGCCTGTTAAAGGGAAAGAGCTCACACAAGGGGCACTTTTGAAGACTAAGGGAGAGGCTGCAGGGTTTGCTGGGCTGAACAAGACATGCTCTAAACAATAGCTGTTTTTTTTCTTTACTAAATTCTCCCATCTCACCCCACAGCAATTCTTAGGTGTCAGCTTAAACTCTTTAGTTTCTGAGGATTAACCTGGAGAATCTTGAACAAAACAAATCAAGAGCTGATTGATGGATTCTTCTGCAAGCTTTTATGTTGCCACTTCCTTTGCACTCTGTTCCTCCTGAGGTATTTCTTCCTGTTCTGTACAGTTGTCCTTTTCATCCCCAGGCTCGGGCAGCCTGCAGAAAGAGTGACTGTCTAGTACGAGAAATGGTTTGCCCTTGTGCATATGAAACAGGGTGCAGTCACAGGAATTCAGAGAGAGAAGCCACAATGCTTAACATGAACAGTGAAGTTGATTTAATTTTTCCTACACTAGATTATAGAAACTGGAATGCATTCATGAATAAGGAAAATATTTTAAGTCACAGACAAAAGAGCTGCACTGCATTATTTTTATTACCTGTGAACATCAGAGTCTTCTTCCAGCAAGTCAGTGGCATCTTTCCCTTTTTTCCTTACAAATTCTTCACTTAGGCCAACCTGCTGGAGGGTGTGTCTGTAGCGACGCTCTGCTCCTTTTCGAGCATTGTGCTGTGAAATCGAAACTTTAACAGTGAATACAGAGAACTGGGGATTCCCCATAACAGCCAACTTGTTTTAAAGTGCACATCTGACAGTCTTAATGGAGACAAGAGGACAGCAAAACCCCATGTCCAAAATTTTTGTAATCCATACAGTAGAGTACCAAAACTGAATACTAGGACAATGTCTAATATCTCTCAAAGCCAGAGCTCACATTTTCCTGCTTCAGTTCTTTTTTTTCTTCCTTCTGTTCTCCTCCTTCTACTGCATTCCACTCTTACTGGAATTCTTACTAGTACATTTGTGTCTGAGTCCTAACTCTGACACTCAAATCAAAAACGTGCAAAAACAGAGTTGTGGGAAATTCTGGAAGCACATTTGCTTGTAACTGGTAAGAACTAACAATAGAGGAGTTATTAAAAGGAGAGTGCCGGTGAAATAGCTTCATATCAGCTCAATTTAAAAACAAGCATCTTTGGTCCTGTGTCCTCACTGCCTCCAAATGAACCTTGCAGATCGAAGTAGTCTGAGATGAAGGTTTTCCAGAGGGACTGGCCAGTCCCTAAAGATCAAGGTGTTCTACATGGAAGGATAGAAACCTAGTATCAACTTGAGTGAACTCTATTGATAAGGTGAATTCTTACCAACCTGGTACACAGAAATGTTACCAATATTTATTACAGGTGTGTAGTCTCTGCCTCCCTTATCAGAACAGAAAGCCTGACCCAGGAGGGTACTTCCTGTAGAGAAATTTTAAATCGGCATATTGTCAATGTATTGTCACTATCTCTAGCCAGCTGTAATTCCTGCAGGGACCTGGAACTGAAAGAGAAAACTGAGGGAAAAAGATACAGTACAGATTGTATCTACACCTCCGGTGCAAAAGAGATTTGCAGCTGGTACTGTGTGAGGGATGAGATGTGCTGAATGCAGCCCCAGATTGCAGAGCCTACAGGTGATAAAAGTGACATAACCTTCATTAACGTTCTTCCATAGCACTAGAGGTACCAAAAAAAAATGTTTAACTGGAGAGGATTTTAAGAAATAGTTTTGCATCTCCAGAATCTAGTCTATGGTATTCAGGTGCAGAATAGGTATTTATTAATTTCTGGTGTGATAAGGCCTTGATTTTGATCAGACCATATAGTCTGATTGCAATACATACTAGGAACTGGCAAGCTCCTAGAAATAAGCAGGAATGTTTCTTTCAAGTGGTAGGAAGGAATTTAAATTATACTCCGGTGGCTTTTCTATGTGTTATTTTGAATGCAGTTCAAAGATTATGCAACCATTTGTACCTTCTTATCCATAAATTAATTTGAGACTAGATTTTTTAATGCTTGTCTTAAATGAAAGACAGTTTATCCTATTGCCCAGAAACACTCTGGGGCTTTGACCAATTACCTTGGTGACCTGTTCAAAGAGGTATGGTCTGTTCTTGACTCGCAGCTGCATTTCTTCCAGCTCCTTTCTGTATTCTTTTGTTCTGTCTTGCATATTTTGCCTGAAATGGAAAAATTGCCTCTCTACTATATGTTCTATCTGACTGTAGCTGATCAGGAATGATGAATTCTCAGTGAGTGTTTCATGCTTTAAATCACTTTGGTAATTCTCTTAATTCTGAATGCTGGGAAAAAAACTATTGCTGACAAGTTATGGACCTATTAGCAAAGCTCTTCTAGACTGTAAGCAAGGAAACAGTGTTCACATTTGTAGAAAATCTAGTCTCTTATGTGTTCTTTACTAAGTTACACATTACAGTTGACTGGCTTGTACAAGTTAGTTTCTACCGATGTTAATTTAAAGAAACAGTTCTGTACAGAAGGAGAAGTGTGGAATTGTCAAGATATCCAAATGAATGTGGAATGGATACAACAGCCTTTAAAAAAGGTTAGGCTAGGAATGATTTTAGACCCAGTTTGTCCTAAAGAATTATCTGATGATCCTCAGTTTGTGGAGCAAACACTTACTTTTGTGCAGAGTAGGATACTGACCAGTTCTGTTTTGACTTCTCCTTCTGTGTTTCCTCCAGACTTTTATGAGGATCCAGTGCTTTTGCTCGGCTGTTCACAGACTTTTGCATAGCTTGACATTTCATTTTCTGTTTCTCCAGCCAATGCATTCCTGCTTTGTCCCCTTCCTTTTTGTTCTCTTGGGCACATCTATATAGAAAAAAAGCTATTGATGAGCCCACTGTGAACTGCCAGACCACATGCTAGCTGGGAATTTCACTTTTGTAGTCCTCTAAGGAGAAAAAGCAAAATTTCAGCCATACAAGTGTGCAGTTTCCAAAGCAACTGGGAGACAGAGCACGACTTAGCAAAGAAAGAAGACAGAGAAACATTTAGGAAATGTACTGTTGATGTAGTTGATGTCATGAGGGAAAACACTGGTATTTTTCCCTCCATATTGGTTAGTAGTTGTAAAGTCTTGGAGACAAACTTTTCTACCTACCTAATAGCTGATTCCCTCTTTCTAGTTGCATCTGTAATATGCACAGGAAGGGTGTTGGAAGAAAGAGAGGAAAGTCCAGGCAGAGAGTGACTTTTTTGCACTGAAACCTTGGAAAGCTTCTGAGAATCCTGAAAAAAAATGAAACTTCATTCAGTTCAACTGTTCACAGACAGTTGCTAATACAGGATCTCCTCTGTTATTTGCCTACCAAAGATAACAGCTGGGGTATGAGAATACACTCATTCTTCTGTCTTCCATCAGCAGAGATTTACATGTAGATGGGCTGAGGGATGAGGGGAAGGAGATATCATTAGAGCTATGAAAGGATAACTGAGCCTTAGCTGTCATAGCTCATCTCTTTGTGTAGAATTTTGTTCTCTTGTTTGGCCTAGAATTATGCAGTACTCTCCACACAAGGGCAGAGGTCACAAATGTTAACCATTAATAATTAACCGATACAAACTTGAGAAGTTGGTATCTTGATAGGAGAAAGCAGTACCACAGAAATATCTACATATCTCACCTTTGTCTTTTCATTAGCCTGCCTCTGCCTGGCATGAAGATTGGAGGTTCTTAACTTGAATGGCTTATTATGAGTTGGCTCTTTGATTTCTTGTCTCCTTACTGTTTTCCTCTGAAACACCCAGTAAAGTTCTTCAAAATCTGGTATTGTTGGATTAATCCTTGGTTTGAAGCTGAAACTTTTGTCCTGTAAGAAGCCAAGCCTTTCCTGCTTAGTTCTGGTGGCAGTTCGGGACTGAGGCTCCCTCCGACAGTTGCTGGTATCTATAGGGGCTACGGAGCTCTTGAGCAAATCCTTTGCTCTCATTTGAATACGGATTTCCCTGTAGAGTTCAGCTTCTAAAGGATCAAAAGGAAAGCAATGAGGAGAGTATGAGTGACATAAAAGGCTGTGAAATTGCCACCGCCCGAGTCTGTTTTCCACTATGATGGCAGCTACACACGTAGGAGAGACCAAACATCCTGTGTTCTCCTTCCCCCCTTTTCAGCCCCTTTCTCCTCTGCCTTCCAGGGAAAAATAATTCAAAGATATCAGTAAAACCATGATAGGGTCTCTTTCTTAGGCATTAATTTCTAGATTGTCTCTTTTACTTATCGGAGCAATAACTGAACAAGACTTCTGCTATTCTTTGGAGTACAGGGTAACTTGTTTGCCTCCTTTGTCTTGCAGAATTGTTAGTCAAGGTTCTATTTTCTATATGGGACTTACAGCTGTGCTGATGGTGTGGTACAAATGAGTTGTTCAAAGTATACTTGTAACAGATGATGGCTTTTCTATGTAATTTCCAGCAGTAATTGTCTATATTGGAAAAGCTTTTAAGTAAGGAACATTTGATGGATAGATCACGTTTTGTGACAAACTTTCTATGGAAAGGATATGTTTCAGATTATAGCATCAAACTGAAGTCTTTCCCTGTGCAGCACTAAATATTTGTGAAAATGCAGTTGGCTGGGAGTTGTTTTTTTGCTTTTAGGAAATCAGTACTGCTGTTTGCAAAATAAGATGGGTTTGAGTCAATTAATAGGTTTTCATTGCCTGAAGTATGATATGTTCATTTCTCCTCCCTTCTCATATGTCAGATAGAAATAGAACAATGGTTTGCTGCCTTTTAGCTTTCTAAGCTATTTAGGTTAGTACACTCCAACAGAATGTTTTCTGCTGACAACTGAACTGGTGTGTCCTCAAGAAGAAATCACTGGGAAACAGTAAAAAAAGAGAAAAGGATGAGAAAAGCCATGACAATTATTAAGGACTGGCTTAGTTCCCACTTTTAAAGAGTGAAGCCTGAATTGCTTACTTCAAACTTTCAACTGTGGTGGCTTAAGCCATCTGAAAGCAAGCAAGCAAGCAGCAGTAACATTTCCTTGTTTGTCCTTCTGACTGGAATGGTCCTGGCACCTACTTCCCATGTTTTAGCCCTTGAGCCAGTGCAAATGGGAAGGCAACTGGAAATACCAGAGAATGGCAGGAGAGACTGGACTACTACACTATTACTTAGAACCAAACTAATTGCCTGATTTGGGCTCCGGAAATATTTTTCTCCTCTCTTAGGGGTTCTGAGCAGAATGGATCACTTGGGTAGGAGTAAAATTGTCAGATCTAAGATACTGCATAGACCTAGGAGACCTATGGCACTACATCTGTCTTCATGTTTGTGCCACAGATCATCTCAGTCCCTTCAGTGTAACCACAGGTATGAAATCCAGTGCAGGGAAGGATTCCCAAACTGTCATGATCTGCAGCAACATGGGTATGGAAATCTGTCTGAAGAGCTCAATGTGCCTATATTTTCTGGGGAGCGGAACAGAATTGCTGCTGCTGACACTGATACAAGACTGCTAAACTTAGGGCACTCTACTGCAAGAGTATCTAAACAAAATGTAATGACCAGTGACACACAGGAGACTCAACAATACCAGGGGATGTAATGACACTGGCCTTATGCTCCAAGTGATGCCCTATGGGCCATGATCTTACCTCCCAGCATGGAGACAGCAAGGGACAGGCAGGGAGGTGCTTTTACAGAAAGAGCCCTAGCATGTTACCTTTGAGTTTATCTCCAAGAAGTGAGTCATAAGTAGATTTAGGAACTTTTTTACTGGCTTGCTTCTGTTTGGAGCTCTCATTTGGGGTTGCTGCTGCCAGGAATTTTTGTCTGATAGCTTCTTTCTTTTTCTCTTCCTTCTCCAGAAAACTGAAGGGCCGCTGTGTTGAAAGTAGCAGCTCCTTTCTTTTCTGTGTTGCCACTTGCCTGCGAATCTCATTCTGCTCCATTATTTCCTGATAAAGGGGCAGAAACACATGGGCAGGTACAGGCTGTGCCCGGAATTGTTTCTGACATTCAGCTTCATCCTGGCTTTGCCTTTTGTCTCTCTGCTTGTCTAGTTCAAGAAACACGTATGACTTCATCAACTCGGACTTTTTGCGAGCTTCCCGCAGTGTCATTTTGAAAGGCTGAGGGATGGTGATGGAAGGAATCCAGGGAGATGAAGCGCTTTTTGGCCTCAAACGGGATTTAGGAAGTAAGTGAGGCTTTTGCTGATCCCAGGCACTGTCCGAGGTGAGGTCGGTCAAAGAACTGGACTGCCTCATGTTACCAGATGTATGACTAAGACAAAGACATTATGAAGGGGAAATAAGGGAAATTATTAAAAAACAGAGTTAAAAGAAGGGAGACAGTATTGATTAAAAGAAAGACATTGTAGGCCGAGTTGGTTGTTAAAAGACAGGCCTAGGGTTTGTCATTCTCAGGCTCCGTATTTCACTTGGCTACCAAAGTTTGTGAGCAGAGCTTTGCTTGTTTTGTTTCCCATGTGTAAAATGGAAGTTAGGCCTACTTAGCTTTGTCATGCAATTTATTATGCTCCTAGCACTCTATTGCCAGAAAGGCCACAAGCAAACAGGAAAGTTTCAACTTCAGGGTTATCTTGCTGATAGCTACTCAACATAACAGACAAACACAGGAGAGGCAATCAGGCACAGAGATGCACAAATCCTAACAAACAGTGCCAAACACTAGCATTCCTGGGATGCTGATGGGAATGCCATTACCAGAAACTGCTTTAGTGTGATGTTTGAGAGGTTCAGCTAGAAACTTTGTACCTGAGAAGATATTATTGATAATAAGAAAAAAACAACACCTGAGACTATCCTGGGTCTCATTAAAATAGCAAACTTCTCACAGGATGTCTCAGGGTAAGTGTGAAAGTGCGTGAAACTTAGGAGATTTTAGGGAAGGAATAAATGCAGGCAAAAGGAAGGATCAAGGTGAATCAGAGTGGATCAAGACCAAGAAAGGAGGAAAAAAAAAGGGGGGGGAAACAGAAGGTGTAGATCATGTGTGAACAGACTCCTGGTCAATACATTTGATGGTGATGGCTGCGGTCTCTTCTTCTTCATAAACTATTTCCTTTGTAAGAGTGTGCGTCTGTGACCTGCTAGTGAATGTTAAGCTAGACTGTGCACAAGGAAAGACATCTGAGAGCTCAACCTTGGAGCTCCCAGCTTCAGCTCTGAAGACTGGATGCTCAATAGAAATGTGTGTGATCTGCTGGCACGTTTTAAGCATAATTAGCTGAGGAGTGAAGCGGGGATTTGTGCTGTTCGTGTTTTATGTGATCGCTGCTTACGTGGGCACCTACTGACCCCATCCTCCCTGCGGTGACTACAAGTGTGGCCAGTGTTTTGGCACTATACACGTGCATTTTGGGACTTCATGCTCAGCCTCCACGCTGGCTAGAGGGAGAAGGAATCCTGCACCCCATCCTGCCAACCTTACCAGCTATCATCCTACCTGAGAGCCTCCCTCAGCTTCTCACGCAGAACTTCCGCCTCCCTCCTGAAACCCTCCAGCTCCTCATCTTCTTCGAGCACCCCGTGGTCACCCCATAACTCTGGCTGGCACGGTGCGCCCGGTTCTAACGGAGACCGCCGGCCCCCCATCCCGAGAGGATGCTCCCAGCTCCTTGCCCCGCGGCGGAAAAAGCAGGAGTCGGCGTGTTACAGCCTGAGTGGATGTCGCGTCACCTGGAAGAAAGGAAATAAACGGGGAAATGCTGGTTGCGGGGTTGTGACCCCGACTCCCCGCCCGGGAACGCCGCGGCCGGGCCCCTCCTCACCTGCGGGCCGCCGCCTCGGCCCGGCCCCGGCCTGCACCAATCAGCGCGGCCAGCGGCGCTCGGGCCCGCCCACCTGGCCTGACGCAGCCAATCGGACGCGAGGCCGGCGCGCGCACAGCCGTTGTCATGNCCGCCGCTCTACGATGTGGTGGTGTCGGGCGGGGGCATGGTCGGGAGCGCCATGGCCGTCGTGTTGGGTAAGACTGTGACCCACTCGCCCGCAGTGTGAGATAACGTGGGGGATCTCAGTGTGCGGGATCCTGCTGTGGGATCTCCTTCATCTAGAGCGTGTGACAGCGCTCTCAAGTTGACCTAAAGCTGTTTGGTGAGGTGATCAGTGATGAGCCTAGCCCTATCCGTGTGTGTGTGCACAGATGTTAATGGAGCCATTACTTGGAGTTTTATAGACTGTAATGTTTCTGCCAAACATGCTCATCCTTTCATAGCTATCATGGATAACGTCACCCATAGCTGAAAATGCTTTTCTGATTATAGAATCATAGAGTGGGTTGGGAGGGACATTAAATATCACCTAGTTCCAACCCCCTGCTTTGTGCAGGGACACCTTCCGTGGACCGGGTTCCTCTGAGCCACATCCAGCCTGGCCTCAAACATCTCCGTGGTTGGGACATTTACAACTTTTCTGGGCAATCTGTTCCAGTGTCTCAGCACCCTCACAGCAAAAAACTTCCTCCTAATCTCTAATCTAAACCTACTCTCTTTCACTTTGAATCCCTTCCCCCTTCTCGTGTCACTAAGTGATCTTGTAAAAAGTCCCTTTTTGTCTTTCTTGTGGACTCCCTTCAGGTACTGGAAGGCCACTGTTCAGTCACTCCTAAGCCATCTCTTTTGCAGGGCCGAACAAACCCAGTTGTCTCAGCATTTCCTTGTAGAAGTGCTCCATCCCTCTAATCATTACTATCTGATACCAAGTTTCATTCTCTAACTCTGTATTTTAAACACTGGAATACCAAGTTAAAATGGAATTCTGCTTGCTTTGTGTCATTAGAGATCCTGAAAGTACTGGCTGCTTCTTTATGTGCAGCATGGATTCTGAAAGGTGCAGTATTAAGAGAAACCTAAAGAAAATAGTACACAGAAGGTCAGAGATCCTGAGCAATAAGTGTTTTGCAAGTATAAGGGTTTACCTTGCAAACTTAAGTTCTGCTTGTATTGTTAAACAAGAGCAGAGTGGATTTGAGACAGCAGTGATATCTAAGGCTGACAAGCAGGTTTGGGACCTCTCAGGAGATGAGGTTATTCCTGTGCATAATCTGGAAAATATGCCCAGGACTCTGCTGTCTTTAGGGCTGCTGTTGTAAACTCGAGATGTTGCAAGGACATCGTTTCTGTCCTCAGTACCTTCTGCATCTCTAGCGGCATGCAGCAACTGGGATTGAAGTTGGGATGCAGCAGGTGTGGCCAGCTCAGCTGCAGTGTTTAACTCTTGAGTCTTCATTTTCTTTGCATTTCTCTTTAACTGGAAGTTTAAAGTCTAAACTGCCTGTGCTATTCCATTGTCAGAATGTAAGGACAGAGAAAATGTTAATGTAATTGCTACATATCACAGAAGTTTTATTTTGATCTCTTCTTCTGAAAGGTGAATTTCTGTTTAAGCTCTGGAAAATCTGTTCTGTGCATGGAGTAAACATTGCAGGTTTCACTTGTTACTACTCCAGTAATGAATTTGCATTAAAAAATGGCACGAATTTGTATGAAAAGATAAACCTTATATAAAAGGAAAATATGTAATCCTTGCTTTAGCTGCAAAAGGGTTGTCCATCTCAGTAACAGGACTGTAGTCATAAAGCCTTAGCATACAAAAGTTTACCTGCCTGGTCAAAACCTGTATTGTAAATGAATTTCTTTGTTAAGTGTTGCATCTGCTCTGTCTTATTACAAAAATCAGGTGTTTTATTTTTGAGATTTTTGGCAGGGGCTTGGTAACAAAGCATGTATTTGCTTGTTTTAGGGCATGATATCCACTTCCATGATAAAAAGATTGCTTTGCTGGAGGCTGGTCCTAGGAAAGAATACAATCACATGCCAGCCAGTTACAGTAACAGGGTCAGTTCCATCTCCCCAGGATCAGCAACCCTCCTAAGCAGTAAGTAGGATTTTGTTGTTTGCATTTTTAACATTTCTATTTGAGCTGGTTTTGTTTAAACAAAAACCCTTTTGGCCATGTGCTGCCCTCACCCTAACCTCAGTAGAATTAATTGCCTTTGTCTCTACATGCTGTGTTGTGGTTATTAAATCTGATTTCTTTTGATAACAGGGATCTGTGTTCTGGTATCTTGGTCTGATTTGTTATTGTATAAATATTTGTGACTTTAGGCTAGTGAAAAGTTGTAAGGTGCTCTCTATAGCACCTGGAATGTTCCTTTCAAAAAAGAAGCTTAGTGCTTTGTAGTCTGGTAACTCAGTCCTCAATGTCCTAATTGTCAATTTAAAGAGATATTTGAGCCTTGATTCCTTATGGAGAAAGAAATGTTCTGTACAATAATGGCTGTGCATTTCTGTGTCTGTTTTATTACCCAGTGATGGGACAGTGAGAGTTGTCTGTTAGGTCAGAGGTTCATGGAGACCTCTTATTTCTTTCCTGCTGACTTGTGTTAACAGTAAAACAATGTGATTCTGGAGCTCTGATAGCACTGAGGCAGACCTGGCCCTGTCTAGGGATGGTGCAAGCCCAGCCTGAGCATAGTCAGGGAAGGGAGAGTGTGGAGTGAGCTTCAGTTTTGTTTTGGGCTCAGTGTCCCACATAAACCTGTATCTCCATGTATTTGTGTCCTTTTTCTGTTTCAGGTTGTGGTGCCTGGGATCATGTCTGCAGCCTGAGACTCAAACCGTTCCGGCGAATCCAGGTGCCTGACTTAGGGCTGCAGATACACCACATGTCTGTCTAGTCTGAATTCTCAAAAGTACTTACATCAATGATACAAAGGTTTTTCTTTCTATGGTGAAGGGCAGGTCATGCTTATGTTCATTTCTGTCCCTTTTTTGTGGATAACAGTCTGCTCAGAGATACCTGTCTTCAGGGTCTTAATGTTACAGGCTGAAAGGTGGATTCCTAATGGCAGCTGTAGATACTGAGGCATTGGTATTAGCCAGGAAATAATGGAAAAGGGTATATTGGTTTGACTGGGATAGAGTTTCTTCCCTTCATGGTAGCTTGTGTGGGACAGTGTTTTGGATTTAGGTTGAAAACTGTTGATAACACAAGGATGTTTTAGCTATTGCTGAGTGGCGCTTACACAGTGCCAAGGCTGTCTCACACTGCCCTGTCAGTGAGCAGGCTGGGGTGCACAAAGAGCTGGGAGGGTACACAGCTGGACAGCTGACCCTGACTGATAGTCCATAACATGTGCTGTCATGCTCAGCCATAAAAGCTGAGGAAAAGAAGAGGAAAGAAGGGAAGTTTGGAGTGATGGTGTTTGTCTTCCCAAGTAACCACTATGCTTGATGGGGCCCTACTCTTGTGGAGATGGCTGAACACCTGCCTGCCCTTGGAAGGCAGTGAATTAATTCCTTGTTTTGGTTTGTTTGCACATGTGGGTTTTGCTTTTCCTATTAAACTGCCTTCACCTCAATGCATGAGTTTTGTACTTTCACCCTTCCAGTTTTCTTCCTCAAACCCAGTACAAGGGAGTAAGGAAGCAGCTGGGTGGGGCTGAGCTCCCTACTGGAGTTAACTGGGGTTAACCTACAGCAAGGTTGTAGGGTAGCTTATATGTCAATTATGTAGCAGGAAAGTAGGGATAAAAAGCTTGACTTGGAATTACTTTTTGAGTGTAAGCTAAATCATTTAATGAAATTAGTTATGTGATGCACTTTAGTAGCTGGGAATGGACAGCAATACAGGATGTTTCCTCTAGTTCTGTATTTCTAGGTTACTGTGTCTTTTTGCTGTTAAGTCCCTGAAATGGACAGCACTTCTTTATCACATATCATCATGTAATGTATTTTTATTTTGTAGGTGTGGGATGCTTGTTCAGAAGCCATGATCGTTTTTGAGAAAGATGACTTAGATGACATGGGTTACATAGTGGAGAATGATGTCATTATGTCTGCTCTCACAAAACAGTTAGATGCAGTAGCAGGTAGTGGATGACTTCTTCAAAGTCTTATTTCCTGCAGATAACTTTCAGGTACTTTCCTTCTATCGTGTGTACTAAGTCTTGAGAGGGAGAAATTCATCTAACAGGTAACTCTTGAGAAATGGGCAGCTTCTGGAATTGGGAAAGGAGGGAGAAATCTGACTTCAAAGGCTACAGAGCAAGAATTCACTTGCATATGTAGTTCTCCAGAATACAGTCTCTCCAAAATTGGACTTAATTAAAAGATCTGTAGCTCCTTGTCCAGAGCAGGCCTGGCAGTGACAAGGGGTTGTCCATATCTGTTCTTTTGAGGTGCCTTGAAAATTGTAGGGTGAGCTCCTAGGGTGCTCTTAAGACACCTGTGGCCATGGCTGTTGTAGTGATGTTTCCTTTTTTCCTGCCTGTGTCATGCTGTGACCATGGTACTTTGTGTTCCCATCAGACCGGGTGGAGGTTTTCTACAGCAGCAGAGCAGTCGGGTACACTTGGCCCCTTCCTTCCCCCAGCTGTGACACAAGCCCTTGGGTCCAAGTTGAGTTAGCTGATGGATGCAGACTTCAGACCAAGCTGCTGGTAACTAAGCTCTTCATTTCTGTTGATAAGGCGTCACCTCTAACCCAAATATTTCCACTGGATTTGGTTCTGATTCCATGTCTGCTGCTCCACCCACGTGGAGTGCTGGAGTGAGGCGAGTGGCTAACCCTGTCAGAGAGGGTGTGGGACACTGGGCATGGCCTTCTCTCTACCTGGTGCAAGGAGATGCCGCTGAATTGGAGAAGAAGGGGCTACCTCTTCTAGTTTTGGGGGATCTTTTTTTTATTTTTCTGAATGAACAGACAATGTATAGATGCGGGCTGAGGTTTGTAGAGTGAAATACTAGCTCCTAGTCTTTCTAGGAGCTGCTGAAGGAGTTGTTTTGCATCTCTTTGTTCTACAGATTGGTGCGGATGGTCATAACTCTGTGGTCCGGAAGGAAGCTGAAATTAAGAACATTGAACATCAGTATGACCAGTCAGCTGTGGTGGCAACTCTCCATTTATCTGAGGTAAATTTCTGCTAAACTGACTCTTCCATAAGCAGCAGAACCTGAGAGGGTGATCTGGCTTGCTGTTTGCTTGCTTCTTTCCACTGCAGGCCACAGACAACAATGTAGCATGGCAGCGGTTCCTTCCCAGTGGGCCAATTGCACTTCTTCCGGTAAGGTGACTCTGTATTTTTTTTAATGTTTTTAAAAATTTTTGCAGTCTAGTAATTTATTTCTGCCCGTGCCTTTCTGTGTTGGTTCTGTCTCTTAAGATTTTGCACATCTGCCCTTTACTCTTCATTTTTTGCATTTTCCCCTCCTCCCGTCTCACTTTATCCTTGGTATTTCCCACTTGTGACAAGTTGGGCTGGAACTGTAATTTTCAGAGGGACTGGTGTGAGACAGGGCAGTGGGGGAATCTTTGCACTGAATATTTATTTTTGCTTCTTTTTCTCTTGATATTTACCCTTGACATTCTCTTGAACCAGCTGTCTGACACTGCCAGCTCTCTGGTCTGGTCTACATCTCATGACCATGCATCAGAACTTCTTGCTATGGATGAGGAAAGCTTTGTAGATAGCATCAACTCTGCCTTTGTGAGTATCAGCCTCATGGCAGGTAAGAGGCTTTAAGAAATAGAACAGAGTCCTGTAGCTTAAATGACAGTAATGGGAGAGGTGGATTCTGAAGTTCCTTCCTCGGGTGAGAACAATACTAAAAAGGCACTTAGCAAAGAAAAGATGACTCCTTGGGACTGAATTAGGTTAGTTCTGAAAGTCACAGAAGTTAACTTAAATTTCCAAAAGGTAAGAAGAGTAGGCTCATCCTAATTGGAAAATTGTATATCCTAAAATGGTGAAGGTAGTTTTTTTCTACTGTATAGTTTTGTCCAAGTGGTTAAAATTCAGTATTTGGAACTTGTTTTCAGCTGGGTTCTTTTATAGGTCTAGTTTAGGTCAACTTCCAAAGACTTGTTTGCCTGTTTCAGTGGAGCAATGTAAACCACTCTGAATTCATTGACACTGCTGGGGCCATGTCTCGTTCTGCCATTTCACTCCTGAAGCCCTCAGGGACTGCAGTCCGTCAGCTGCCCCCAAGTGTTGCTAAAGTGGATCCAGAGAGCCGAGCCATGTTCCCTCTTGGAATAGGGCACGCGACAGAGTATGTCCAGCACCGCCTGGCTCTGATCGGGTAAGGTCCTCAGAGGCAGCCCTTGGGTGAGTGGGTGGTGTGTGGTTAGAAAGGACCTGAGGATAGCAACTCTCAGCCAACAAATCAGATGTTAGAAATAATACATTGTTCCAGTCCGACTTTACCCACATCTGGTTTGTTCTGTGTGCCCTCATTTCCTTTTGTATGAGTAGCTTTCTGCTCGTTTTCTGTGCTTTCTTTGTAAACTGGAAGGTAATTATTTCCCTTTCCTGGTTTGTACAGTCCAGTGAAACAATCCAGTATCTCATGCTGGATCTTTACTTCCTCTTACATTGTACCAGCCATTCTGTGCACCAGTCTGAGTTTTAAACACACCTTTCTTGAACACAAATGACAAAAATTATTCCATGTGGGATGTCAGAGACTTTTGTATGGTGCCCTATTCAAACAAGAAGATGCCTCATTTATTATATTCTAAGGTCACATGTACTTTCTTCTCTGCCTGAGCTGCGGTATGGTAGTAGGTTTTAGTAATTCCTGGATGCTGTGCTACACTTCTGTGTGGTACACTTTTCATCTTTCCAACCTGTGAGCCACTCTATGCTTGGGAGCACTCTGTGCTTTATAGCTTGGTAAGGTACATGATCTTGCATTTCATATCAAAACTTCATTTAATTTCTCTAACTTTGTGACTCCCATGTCAATATGGCTGTCTTTGAGCTTTACAGATAAGTCTGTTCATAGAAGAACCCGATTTTGTTTCTGTTCAATCATATCCCACTTCTCCTTTATACTCATGGTGTCTGTCCACTTTGTGTTTGTGCAACGTGCCATTGACAGAGCTCCTGTTGTGCTGAGGTTACTTACAAAAACATAAAGGCCTGTTCCATGTGTGATCTGAGAGGACTTTGGCTAGTCACCTCTTTATAATTTTTCCTTTCAGACCTGCTTTTTGTTATCTCCCCTTTGTCTTGCTTCTTACAACTGGAGAGGCAGTCAGGTAGTTCAGCATAGCATGCAAGGAGGTACTGGATAAAGTGCATATGCTGCTCTAAGGTGGTTCATTGCAAAGAGGTGAGGAGTGCTACACTGATCCCTTCTGGGGTTTGTCAGCCACTGTGGCTTTCTTCAAGAAGGGAAATACAGTTCTGTCTTCTCTTGCTCCAGGGATGCAGCACACAGGGTCCACCCACTTGCAGGACAAGGAGTAAACCTGGGTTTTGGTGATATTGCATGTTTAGCTCATCACCTCAGTGCAGCAGCCTTCAACGGGAGCGATCTGGGTAAGGATCCAAGCCAACACAGTGGCAGTAAGAGGATTAGTTTTCCAGGCTCTTGCTGCTGCAGCAGGACAAGCAGTACCTCTGGTTCAGCATGCTGCTCTCTTGTGTTTGAAAGCTTTGTTGAAGCAAAGCTCTTCTGATGTCCATTGACTGTGGAGTGGTTTAAGATTCTTGGATGCAGTTTCCATCCCACAAATCTTAAAGCTGCTTTAAAAAAAATAAGGCTCTGCAGGATGGCAATTAGAGACATGGTGAGATGAAGAGCACTAGCTGGTGGAAAAAAATTTATATTGAGAAGGACCATTTCTGTGTCCTCTTTCAGTTGCCAGAGGAAACCGCTCTTTAGATAAGATGAACAATTGTTTGTGGCACATCAAGTGTAGTAGAAGCATTCAATTATCTTTTCCAGGCTCATTAAAACACCTTCTCAAGTTTGAAACAGAACGTCAGAGGCATAATGTCTCCTTGATAGCTGCTACGGATGTGCTAAAAAGGCTGTACTCCACCACACTGACTCCTCTGGTGTTGCTGAGGACATGGGGATTGCAAGCAACAAATGCCCTGCCTCCTGTCAAAGTAAGGATCCTCACTTCAGTAGGAATTGTCCAAACTTCGTGAAATATGCACAAGATGGAAAGATCTTTGTTTGTTTTAAATGGAACATTTTCGGTTGGAAAATACTACTTGTTTAAACTGAGGGGTTTGTGTCCTGAATGGGCCTGAAGAGTTCCTAAATAACTGATGGCTCAGTAGTGACTTTTCTTTTCCTGCAGCGCAAGGGAATATAAAGCATCTAAGTGTCTTACGCTTTGTATCAGTAATTAGGAGTTAAGAGGTCATCAGAAGTCTTTGGCTTTATTTTGCTATGGAATTGAAATGTCAAATCTTGAATTGTATTCCAGCAATGCACAGAAAAAACAGGCCTGTGAAGACACATCTTCACTAAGAACTTGGGTGACTTCACAGATGCAGTGTGCAGCCCACACTTACCTGTTTCTGTGCTGTTTTGCTTTGTGGATTGTTCCCTCATCGCAGAAGTTCAAGTCTCTAAAATGGAAATTACCTGAGGAAGGCAGTGGTGGGGAGCTTCTGTTTTAAACACAGACCCTGAACTCCTCACCCTCTTGACCTAGTTGCTGGATTTTCGTGAGGTTCCTTAAGCCTTCTGCTCTCAAAGCTCCCAAGCACCACCACATTAGATTCTCATTTTTGGATTTCAATTTTTATTTCATTTATTCTTCATATTAAACACAGGTGCCGTTTCCTTGGTGTTATGGTCACAGTTGAGACACTTCTGAATTGAAAATCAGTACATTCCTAAGGCAGAGCTCCTGCCACTGGCTCAGTGTCTTCATTAAGGAAGACTATGCTGCTGCTTCAGTGCTCAGAATTTTTTTTTCTCTTTCTCTGCTTAAAATTAAAAAAAACAAACGACGACATCTTTTCTGAGCAGAGAACCTGTTGGTAATACCAGCTTTGTGCTACTTGGGAAGGAAAGGAATGCTACAATTTTGTTAATTTTCTAGGACATGGGGATAGGTTCTCTGCACATGGCTAGAAAGACTGGCCAAGAACTGTTCATTTTTATGAAAGGGAAGGTGTCTAAAGCTTCTTTTGAGAACACATGCTTATGAATTACTTCTCTTTTTCTTCTCTTTTAGGAGCAAATCATGGCTTTTGCCAGCAAGTGATCTGTTGTCAGTCTGCCTGGCAGCAGCTTGCCCGTGAATGCATTGCCCTTAAAAGGACTGTGACTGACTTGAAAATTTGAATTATTATTTTAATTTACAATAAAATTGAGGGATTGAGCTGTGTATTACATCATCCACTGGTTTATGCAAAAGCTGTCTCATTTGCCCTCCTCGAGAAGATTTAGGGTTTCTTTCTGTAGTACCATGATGTGACCTTATCACTGTCCACAACTCCCTGAAAGGTGCTTGTGCTCAGGTGGGGGTTGGTCTCTTTCTCCAGGCAGCAACTGGCAGAACGAGAGGACACAGCCTCGAGCTGCACCAAGGGAAATACAGGCTGGATATCAGGAAAAAGTTTTTCACAGAAAGGGTGATAAAGTATTGGAATGGTCTGCCTGGGGAGGTGGTGGATTCACCATCTCTGGATGTGTTTAAGACAAGACTGGATGTGGCACTCGGTGCCAGGGTTTAGTTGAGGTGTTAGGCTTGGGTTGGACGCTGTGATCTTGGAGGTCTCTTCCAACCCAGTGATTCTGTGATGTCTTCAGCCACAGAACTAAATGTGCAAGTGCTTTTAATTTGGGCCTCCTGAACTGAAGACTGAGGTGGAAACAGCTGTCTTTTGGCAAACAGAATCCTGAATTTTGCCAACTACTGGTTATTTTTTAACAGCTTTTGCTGCTTAATTACTTTCAGTTTCTTCTGATACGATTTCTAGAGCTGTAATGTTACTCCTAGGTTCTTGGCACCTCAGCTCAGACAGAAGGGGTAGTTTGCAGCAGAGGGAGACAACTCATGGTGGCATATGTATTTTTAAAACTCTGTCGTTCTTTCACCCTTTTGCCTTGCCTTTGCCTTGGTGATTTATTTAATAATGGTGTTTCTCATGGGACTGGCTAGTCTTAAGGGCTCCATGGAAAAGATACAAGGCAACAACAATATCTAGGAAAGAAATCGATACCACAACATCTTGAATATTGTTAAAAATGCTTTAATTACCAAAATAGACAATTCAAGATATGCTGTCTTAGGTTCCAAACACCAGCCTCTTGCATTAGACATTTGCCACTCACAAAACTGAAGTAAGCGCTGCCCGTGGGCAAGATTCACACATATAGTTGACCAGTGTCAGAAATTAGCATCAAAAAGAAGGATAAATAAGTTGTGAACTGAAAGCCATTACTTTGTGCTTCTGCAGTCACTCATATTAGGCAGTTCCTGTTAGTGGCTGGCTAAAAGACACTACAAAGGAGGAGATAAAAATCAGGACTGCAAGTAGAGCTCCTCTCTTAAAAGGCTGCTTAATCTTTAGTTTAGCTAATAAATAATCTCATTGCACTAGGGTAAGTGTGAGGACTTGACAGGGTTGTCCAGATCCCCCCACCCACTTGAGTTCAGATGTAAACAGCAGGGGCTCAACTCTGCAGTTTCTTGCAAAAATAAACCTTTTAACAGCTTTTGTTTCTCCCATAACTGAAGGATCATGCTAGTAATTGAGAACAGCAGTTCTGCTTCAGTTAATGAATTGTGCCATGACAAATGAAGGCCCTGAGCATTCAGATTAAATGCAACTTTGGTACTGGGTTAGCAGGTGTGCCCCCTAGCATTTGCAGTACCAGAGTCTGAGGCAAAGAATGCAGAACTTCTGCATGGTACCCTTCTTCTAGCCCTTCCTCACTTCAGACAAAACCCAGCCCTTGAGCATTTCTCAGGGCTAGTGTGTGTTCAGGGGGCAGAAAACACTGCTGCTTCTTCCTTAGGTCCAGCACCCCAGCTTCCCTTCCTGTCCGAAACACGGCTTCACTGCTGACAGCTCTTAGCTCCGAGACCCAGTAGGAGTTTGTCATAGCACTGGCTCAGACTGAGAGATGACTTCTGGATTATTAAATTAGCTCATTCTCAGGATAACATAGCCTGGCCAGTAACCACTGCATCCTACATCCTGTTTTTTGAGAATACGAAAGTGTTCACTGAAGACGAAATGAATGCATTTGCAGTCACCTTGTTCTGCAGACCAGACCATATACCAAGTTTTGCCAACACTAGGAAGAGGAGTAAGAAATGTTTATGGTTGAGAAGAGGCCATGTTCAAACAGGAACTCCTAGAGAAGAAGGAACAGAACTTTGGTGTGACACTGAGGAATTTCTCAACGTGGATCTCAAACAGATGCTGGTAAGGAGTACACATGTAGGATGAGCATTTCCTATTTCAAAAAAGCAGCCTAAATTTATGGCAAGGTGTCAGTGATGGGGTAAGTACAGATGGCTCCATTCCCAACCCTTTGCTTCATGTTGCTGACTGAACTTGTTCAATCAAAAGCACACCTTGCACCCTTGTGCTGTAAAAGATGAGATATGAGAACTTGCACTGCTAAACTAGAGGAAAAGGACTAATGTTCACAGTAAGGCAAATTTTTAAGTCTCCAAACTGTTTGGCAAGACCATTGAAGACATGAGTGCACTACTTCCTCCCCTTGCTGGGAATTACCAATTATTTTCAAATCCAATTTGCAGAGAAGGGAGCCTGAGGACAGTCTTTGGTTTGACAGAAGTGGAAAAGGTGTTTGAGAGCAGACAGGTAACTGCAACTGCCCAACAGGGAAGTGTTCATCCCCAGACATCAGTGGATAAAAGTCTCCCTTAGTCACAAGTAATACTTCTTTGTTGTGATGGGGTAAATTCACCTGTTCCTTACACATTCCTTGGGAAAGAGAAGACAGGAGCAATCTGCCAATTATTTCATGGGGTGGAAAAACCCTCTACAGCTGTTTTTACGTAGGGCAATGGACGGGTTTCACATGGGAAACCACACCTTAGAGCTCACTCCAACAAAAGGGGCTGTGGTGCTCTGACAGCTTGCTGGCCCAGCTGCTGTCACTGGGCTGTGCCATGCCTGCTTCCCTTGGGATAGCACTAGACTTGACTCTCGGGTGAGCACCTCCTCAAGTTTGGTGTCCTGGATTGTTCACCCAAGAACCCGAGAAGCACCAGCAGCAGAAGGGAGAAGGCTGTGGGAGTGCTTTGCTGAGAGCAGAGAAACAGAACTGGCTCTCACAGCAAAGTGAGCTGTCAGATCAGCCGTTTCATCTGACTGCAATCTCCTTGTGGGTGGAATGTGACAAGCACTTCTTCTGGCAGTTGAGTTTCAATAGCTGGCACTGCTGCTGCGTTGTGCCAGCACAACGATGTGCTATGACTACATGCTAAATGAATAAATTTATCAAGTCTGGTAGTCAGATGTACAGTGTAGCTGCACAGACTTGTAAAGGGCAGCAAAACTGAAACACAGTCAGGCACACATTCTGCTTAGGAAATGACTACTGCCTAAAAAAAATGCTTGGTAAATTACTATGTTTTAGCCAACACCTTTCCCAAAGCTGTGCCCAAAGTGTACTTACAGCAGGCCCTTCTTTAAAGACTGGAATATTCTTGCCATGTATTTGCTAAGCTAGCAGCTGGATTCTTGAGACACTGAGGTTGGCAGCATGCAGAGTTGTTCACTTTTCTCTGAATGACTGTTGATGCTATTTCTAATTTCTGTATTTAACATCTCACAAGCAAACTGAAGTTATGTATGTTTAAAATAGAAGGGGGTAGGGGAAGTCACGTGTCTGTAGTCTGCCGTCACATCCAGGAACCCTGTGCTTCTAACAAACTTGCTGGTGAAAGCTGGTTTTGAGCCCCTTGCATATTCTCTGCTGGAGTTTAGGCCTTTTGACTTTCATAAGGCAGATTCTGGATCATTTATGGCAATCACAGTTATAAATCATACTCTCATTAGGCACAATGCCAATCCAGGGTAAAGATCTGTCGTATATCTTTGGTCCATGTTCTGCTTCTGTGACCAGTCCCAGCTGAACAACATACCTGGAAATTGCAGTTTATTTTCTCAGCCTTTCAGAAATGCTGAAGTCCACAGCAATATCACAGGTCAATAAGTCATCCCCAGAGACTGCAGCAGGTAAAAGGTAGCACCCAAAGTCCAGCTTGTCTCTATGTTGTTTACTTTCTTTGTCAGCTATAGAGGAAGAAAAACAAGTTCCTGACAGTTCTCTAGATTTCTAAGTTGCACAAATGACAGCAAATACATGTTACAAATCTGGAAAGATTCAGCAGATAAAGTCAGAAAAATTAACTAATGCATGTTAATTGATAGGGATTGAACTGTTTTTTCTCACCTGTAAGACTGTGTTGTCCCTAAATCCAAAACCTTCCTTTAATAAAGCAGTGATGTAAGTGAGATCCATGCAGAGGAAAGGACTGGCTAAGTTGTATCTCTCCATGTTATCACAGACTAAAGAAAAAAAGAAAAAAAAAGGGGATCTCAGCAATATAAGAGCTTTTCTCCACATTGTGCATTTGAACTGAACTCAAGCCAAAGCTTACTGAAACAAGCCACCCTCTTCTGTTAGTGGATATATATGTCACATGGTACATGCTACAGAGCTGTTCTACAATGTTGGAGAATAAACCATATAGTACATCCAGTTTCTCTTAACTCCATCATAAGTACATCTTCTATTACAGCAGCATAATCCACACAGCTCTTTTGAAGAACCTCTGCTCAACTGGTAACTAGCAGGGGCTTGGTAGATTACTTATGTTTTCAAGAACACAGCATCACTTGTTTTCATCATCTCTTCTCCACGGATGGCTCCAGTAATGGATTCCACCTTCTAGGATGGCAGTTTATTTTTTTTTTTCCAACCACACTTGTCCAAGAAAATAGAAGAGGCTATTGCCCAACCAACCACTCCCTTGCTGCAGCTAAGTCAAGATTCTGTAGTCAGGGTGACAGTGACTGAGAAATGTATTTACATTTCTAGACCTACTGTTACTGCCCTGTTCTACTAGCAGCAAAAGCAGAGTTCACTTCCTTCTAAGAAAAGATGAGCAGCACCCTTCTACTACTGAAATGAGATAGAGAAGAATTAGTTCAGGATCACAGAATTGATATCCTGATGCTCTAAGGCTAAGTAAGTGGTTTGATAATATTAGGTAACATCTCAGGCACGTCTTTGGAAATAAGCTCTTTCACTATCCAGGGAAAAAATAACAACCAACGCACACTCAAACTTCAGAGCCTAATCCCCCTACTCAGAATCAGCCAAGTTTCCAGGGAGATTAAGTTTAAATGAAAAATCATTAAAATTTGGGCCTTATTTAAAAAAAAAAAGTCAGTTCTGAACTACATAATTAGGCATCTTCTGCTGAAAAATATGGCTTACTAATTCTCATGGGAATGATCATACTACAGGGGTAACTTGCTTTTAGCCATCAGCAGCCAGGCAAGGTAGGAGCTCTTTATCCACAGGAGGTACAAAACTAGAACAAGCATTCAAGAAAAAAGACAGGGGGAGGTAAAGGAATGTGGAAGAGGCTGTCAGACTTAAAAACCTTTTACTCTCTCCCTCCATTTTGTTAGAGATTAAATAGGATTTAAGGTGACAGACTTTCAGAAGTAAGCGCTCTCCTAAACTCAGAGAGTTGCAGTTTGACATAAGGAGCCCTTGATACAGCAAATTTACTTTCTTTTGTAGTAACATGAACTATCTCCTCCTGAACAGAGCTGTAAAGCCACCAACCCCTCACTGCTCTATCCATATTGTCTTCTGCATCAGTTAGAGGTTTTGACTAATAAAAGTAACATGACAGGTGTAAGTGAAATAAAGGTTAAATAAATTTGCTTTTCTTCAAAGTCACATTAGGTACTGCCTACACATTCATATTTTTATTTCTTGTCCAAACCAGTTTCCCAGCTCACAACAGTTACCTTCTTTGGCTTTTCTTTCGAAATCTCTCACTTCCAAAACACCTCCGCGTTCATAATCTGAAAAAGATGTGAGAAAACATTGTCATAGACCTGACAGCATTTGAGTTCTTTATCTAAGCTGACCCTAGAGTGCAACTCAGAGATACTGCACTAGGAGTGAGATCCCTTTGGAACAGAAGACAGAGCTGGCAGGTGTAACTGGAGCCCTGAGCACATTTCATGTGCTGAATGCTGGACACCAAACTGACACCAAAGTGACAGATAGACAAAATGCCTCGAGGGAATGACATTTATCTCCTCTTTCTCAAGAACATTCCTTTCCTCTGCTCCCCATGGCTCCAGCTGCCAGGGTTCCTCTGTCTACCCTCTGGTTGACATGCTCACATGCAGTAGATTATCCCAAATTTACCGATTAGGTTGGTGTCAGCTGCTCGATCGTAGTAATAGGAGAAAGCATAGAAGGAACTTCCACGAATCTCTTCTGGTTGGTGAAGTTTCCCTTTGACAACCTTGAGTACTTCCAAGTAGCAAGGCTTGAAGCCCATTTCTCCTGTCAGGAAAAACACAGATGGGGTGAGCCAAAGAGCATATGCAAGAGACAGAAGAAATAGTGGTAACAGGATGAAAAATTAAAGAAGCAGAGATTCAAGCATCAGAAGAAGCGCTTAGATATCCCTTCTGTAATCCAACGTGGCACCTGCACACAGGCAAGGACTAAAACACCTTCATCAAGCAGAACTGGTTAGAGCAGATCATTGCTTTGTCTGAAAGAAGCACCACACAAACTACTTCCATGTCGGGCAAAACTCCCATTGACATGTTCTGTGGTCAGCAGAATCTTCTACATTTGCTGTCACCTGTTAGACAAAACCTTGCTTTCTCTCCCCATCACATTGTAATTTTACCAACCCATTCTACACACACCAAATCTGCAATTCAGCTCTCATGTTCCCCAATCTGTTCAAGTCTATGATGGTAGCAGACTCACCCTCTCTATGCAGCATTAGGGACTTATTAGGGACTTAAGAAATAGTTCCACAGGTGAGGTTAACTGGTAGGCCAAAATGTTTGTACCCTAACACCAACAGATTTTTTGCACTTTGCTCAAAGCCTCAGAAAAACCTCTCTTATTTGCACCGGTAATTCTCAACATTTCCTATAAAGGTATCATTTGTAATAAGAGATTACAGTCAGAGGACAGGGGTATAGGTCAGCTACTCCTACAGCTTCAGATTTTAATTTGGATTTCTCAGAAGTCAACCTCTACAACTGTGCAGCCATCCTTCAAAATATTTGACAAGGAAAAACTCAGATTCTGGAGATAAGGCTTTTTGTAAAAGAAACAAGTCTCCTTAATTTACCTTCTTTGTTGCCACCATACTGGTATTTCACTCCCCCGAAGTGCCACTCTGCCTCCAGCTCCTTTGGCAAACAAGAACTGCGGAACATTTGTCCATCCACAACTGGAAGGAGAGCAGAGAGGAGAGTCAGAAAGCACAGAATTTAACTTAGCTGTAGATCAATATGCAGAACCAGAAAAGGCTGAAAGATCTTCATTAAAGTCTTTAAGCAAAAGTACAAAAATCTGAATTGATGGATGTGGCACTAACTGATTACGAATTAAGGACCAGTCTCAAGTCTGGAAAAGTTGTGTCTATTTTGTCTTGCAAACAGCAGAGCAGCTGGGCCTGTCATTTCTTAGTGAGATAAATGGTACAAGGGTATCTGGATAATGGCTATTCACCACAAAAGACAAGAAATGAGAGGTAATAAACACACAGATGCACAAACCCCAATGACAGCAGATAACCAAGACAAACAAAGCAACTGAGCAATGAAGACAGAACCTCCTAAGACAGAGATCAGTGGCCACTACAGGATCCAGTGAATGTACCTTTGAGGGGTTCAAGCAGAAATACTGTAACTGACAAGAAGAAAGCATGATTATTGCTGCACACAGGTCTCACAGAAAAAGCAAACTTCTAACTGAATGCTTGAGGCAGACTGTGGGACAGCAAAATTTACCATGAGATGCTTAGGGAAAGGCTCAAAAGCTGGGAAAAGGGGGAATCAAGGGATCAGGGAAGTGCAAGTATGGCAAACCAGAGAAGACTATGAAAGAAGACAGTCACAATTAAGTAGGCAGCTGGTCAGTGTGCTTTTCTGCGTGAGCTTTGTAACCAATCACTGCAGTCTGTCCTATCTTCTTCTTAATCCCCATTCCCAACTATTTTTGCTTTGAGTGCATTCCAGTAATTATCACAAGTCCATCTAGCAGTCAAACAGGAATCCAGAAGGTGGAAAGACTCCAGGTCCTGGTCAGAGACTAAAGGCCCAAGCTCTGGGTGAGAGACTGGAAAGACTCAGGAATGTGAGTACGCACTCAGGTTAGTGAGTGAGATTGTGTGATGTGCTTGTGGGCTCCCATCTACACTAGGCAGTGCCCACAACAGGCCTGGGCAACACCACAGGCCAGGCAGATGCCAGAGGGGCCTGCAAAGTGGGTTTGGCCTAAGCAGCAATCTCCATGCTGCTCAAGCTTCTGTGGATGCTTGCAAAGCTGTTTGTTTGTGGCTGGCTGCGGTGTCTGTGTGTTCCCACATGTGCATTTCTGGAACTGGCACTCAAGTTTCACTGCTGGCTGAACTCAAAAATAGGGAAAAGCAGCTGTCTCACAAGACAACTCCTTAACAAGTGGTAGCTGTTTTCAGACCAATATATACCATCAGAAACACAGAAAGGCACAAGATAGAGAAGTGAAGACACACAGGAAATGGGCTACTGACACAAGGCTAAGTCTAAGCATCTCTTCAAAGATCTTGGATGTTTTACCATAGGAACATACCTTCCATATCCAAAGCTCCAAGTGTTGCCAGTCTTGCAGCTTTTAGTCCAAACCCCAAATAGCTGTGAACAAAGGCAGACATTATAGTCTTGATTCCTGCACATCTGGAATACTTTACCCATACCCCTCTTCCTAAGTCCTGGAACACCCAAATCAAATTTCCTTCCTCTGATTGCCACAAGGCTCCCCTCTCTAAAACTGAGTTCCATTTGCCAGAACAACTCCAAGGGCCAAAAGAGTGACACAAACCCAAGAAATATAAACAGTTGTAAAATGGGCAGATTTAAAACTGCAGGAAGTGCAATGTTCACTCCACTAAGGAACAAGTCTCAGGAAAGTCCTCTTTCCAAATCTCTGATTATGTTTAGTTCTGACTACTGGCATAATAGCTACCTTTCTGCTTGTTTCAGAATATTTGGCTTGAATCCAGTAATAAGAATTCTTCTCCTTAAATATGGGCTCATAATGCTTTCTCTTCATTTGAGAGACTGCCTAATATTCCCTTGTACTGACATTAACCATGGTCCTGGAATACTTCCAGCCAACTAATGTCATGTTCAACTTCTACTGTTTCATGCAGATAAGCAATAAAAAAAAGTCATGGTCGCTGCTGCTGGTATCAGGATGATATGGCCATCAGGGCTGCAGAAAGACTGATTTCCCCAGTGGAAATAGCAGTCTTTTGCTCCTCACCTGTGGGTATAGAGCTTGTAGGTGCTATTAAACATTTCAAATGAGGTAAGGAAGTCCCCAGGGGTTTCCTTCAGAGTTTCCTGAAAGTTAAGTAAAAGAAAAGTATGTTTTAGTTTATATTATGCAATAAAGAATAACCAACCTTAATGTAGTATCACAGATATACCCACAGAGTTTACTGCACACTCATCTGGTCTGCTCTGAAAACAAAGAACAGTTATCCAATGCTGCCACTGCTGTAACATCTGCATCTTTTATTTATATGCATCTTTGTGTTACTCAATGTATAATAGGGAAGCACAACAGATCAGGATGAAAACACTTTCTAATTCAGGCAACCTGAATTTTTCTAGAGTACTTACATGCAGGTCTGCATGTACAGAGTCCCCATCAAAATCAGCTGCACTAGAAGTGCTCTGAACTTTTGCAAATTGCACTAGGCACCTAAACCGAGGCAGTCAGAAGAATTAAAACCACAAAGTATAGGCCCCATTTTCACCATGTCAAATGGCTTGTCAGTACTCAAGGAAACACTGTGACCACTCACTCCCAGTCTTAGGGCTGCTTCACCTAAATCAGCCTCTTGTCTCACCACCTCCAGTTTTCTCCCCTCTCAGTCTTCCCTTGTGCACACCTGCATCCCCCACTGGTACCCTGCCCTAGCTTCTTGACAGACTAACTCACACTCTTGTAAGGCTGAGATCGCTTACTGTTCTTTGTGCCCACTCCCTAAGCTCTCAATCTCAGTTTTCCCATGGCCCCATCCTCCCCTTTCTGGCTCTGTGCACTTGTATCAGACACTGTATAATATCTGGGCCAAGCAGCAGAATCTCTGACAGAACTGAAGATGCAGAGTCCTGTAGTTACCATTCAAGTAAGGAGATCCAGATCTGGGTTATTTTTTCTAGAGTCCTAGATAGAAACCTGCTCTCAGAAAGGAATTTGGCAGTATTCAGCTTGAGCTCCTCCAGAGCAAATACAAATTGAAATTTGTTTTGGGTCTCAAGTTGATTATCACTGAAATGGCAGTCACATCCTTGGCCTCATACACACAGACTGCCGTATTTGGAGTTCTGTTTCTAAACCTTACACCACCAAAACTTTTTAGAAGGAGAGATCCTCAAAGAAAAATTAGTTTGGAGAAAACAATTGTCTTTTTTAATGTCCTACTTTCACAAAAATGAGGCAGACACCGAGAGACATTTTCATAATTATTATGATTGGTTTTCAGTTGCTTCTAACTTTGGCAATAATGCCATGAAATTAAAATCAGCTCCGTGCAGTTATCATTACATGTTCCCTACTTGCTTGTAATTCGTATTTAATTAATGAATGTTTTACTATTACAGTATTTCATTCAAAACTAATACAAGAACAAACATGTGACTGCCTCAGACTGCAGAAGGAAAAATCCCCACTGCAAATCAAAGGGAGGTATCCCCACTAATTCTGTCAGATGGGAAAAACTCTCAAAAACATACTGAGGTTATTTATTTGAGCTTGACAATACAGATGAGAAGCAGACATAGTGTACAAGCAGGCAACATGAACCTTGACTCCGCACTGCCCTGCAAATTCACACCATTACCCCTGGTCAGCAGCAAACACTCGAGGCCTTTTCCCGCAGGGCTGGAAAAGTCCCCTGAAGGGGACGTTTGAATCCTGAGCTGCAGTTTAGCTTATTTCACAGTTCTATTTATTCTCCAAAACCCTGACATGCAACACCCTTTCCTGTTGGTCCAGTATCCACTTTAGCAGGTGTTATCAACACAAAACAGAGGACAAGCCCAGAGTATACTTGAGGCTTTGCTGAACAGGATAAGGTTGTATGTCATGTTTCAACATAACACACGATTGCAGAATCAAAATACCCTGATGTGAAAGCCGTGTGTTTTGTGGTTACCAAATATCCTTTGCGAATCTAAAGTTCTATAAACAAAAAATGTTAAAGAAATTACTCCTTCAGAAAGAGTGACATAAACAACATCACAATATGAAGGTACAGAATGCTATTGTGCCTTTCCATTACTCATGTAATTTTCTCATGCAAACTGCAGACTTGGGTCCCAGTTCAAACTGTTTCTAAAGAGCTATAGAACTACTAAGAAATCCAGCAGTGATGTCTGAGAGACAGAGAACATAATTCTCCAAAGTAATGAGAAGAAATTGATAAGAAAACAAAGAACTGACTGTGCTACTATTGAAGAAATTTACCCTATACAACACTCCTCCCCTCCAAAACTTAGTGAAGATCTGTTATCAGACTNTGTGAAGACAGACCAGCCCCTACCTTTCTTCCAATATTCAAGAATACTACCTCGGAATGTTCTACATTTGTTGAATACACAGCAATATCAACATTAATGAGGCTTTCCTAGCCTGAATCTAGAAAACAAAAGCTGTTTCTTTTTGGTTTTACTCATTTGCTTTATTTCCTCATTATTCAGGCTCCCTTGTTTGGAAGCGCCTATCAGCCAACTGCTGATCTCAAAGGGAACAGACATATAGATGTGCTGCAAGCCACAGATGTTCTGCTTGTGCCACTGCTGACAAAGTGATATCAGAGAGTTCAGCAGTGCTCAGGTCTCTGCACTGGCCTTGCAGTTTTAACCCCTTCTCACCTTAAACCGTGGCAGGAATGTGATTTGGGTTGAGGCTCCTCCCAAGTCCAGAGTCCCAACAGTTTGCTGGTTCTGGCCAGACAGCTGCCCTGCAAACAACACCGTGCTCAGAACAGCCCCAAAGTGCACAAATGCTGAAATGCAGACACTGTGTGGCTGTTCAGGCAGCCACAGGTGATCACAGTATCACAGCAATACAGGAGGGCTGAGCTGCCCTTCAAAGAAAACACCTCAGAGAGAACAGGCAGGCAAACAGAAGGTAATATGGAAAGATTCATAGACTTTCTTCCTTGATTCCAAAGAGACAAAAGCAGATAAATCTCTAGGAACCAAGCAAAAGCTGAAAGTAAGAGACAAAGTATCTCCTGCAGAAGACTGTCAGGCAGAGAACATAAATTTTGTAACCACCATACAGCTGGTCCAAAGCAGCAGGGGAAGGAAGGGCAGTAAGACCCAAACCAGCTATTATAATTTCTCTTCACCCAGAGCAGCTTTTTTGCTTGCTCATCTATCTACTAGAGTACTGATTTTCTTTTCACTAGATTGCACTCCTAGAAGCTCCTAGAGCCAGTAGTGCTAAGGCACCATGCCCTGCAACACCACTGCAGCTGCACAGCTCACACTGGGATGAAGAACACTGCCAGGCCTTGTTTCCCACACATTAGCAGTACCACTCCTCAAGGCCCGTTAGAGAAACCAGCTTGCCAGTGCCTCTAAGATCTGGGTAAATTCTGGCACCTTGGTAAATTTGGGGTTAAGATGTCTCATTCTTACTACAGACTCTGGACCACAGTCTGCCTGAGACAATCCACTGCTCTAGCACTGGTGACAGAGCAGGGAGGAAAAGCATGGCCAAGGCAGAGGAACTTAGGGTGATCACCTCCACAGAAGAGACTCAAGTTCAAGTTCAAGTTTAGAGAGTAGTTATAGATATTTAACTACCTGTCAAAAAGTTCACAGTGATCCAGGCTAAAATTCCTGCAAGGAGTGAAGAAGAAGAAGAAAAAAAAAGTCAACACTGAATACTTCCACAATCTCCTGCCCACTGTTACCAGCCCTCCACATGTTATTTGTTTACCTGAAGTCATGACTAACTTAGCCTAACCACCCCAGACTTCAGAAATAAAGTCAGACTCATAATTAAATTATATGATGCATTATTGATTCACACAAGTCTCAGGAGCTGAAATAGGTAGGACTTTGTAATATCCATGCAATTACGGCATACACAAATCATATCCATTATCCAAGCAACATACAAGTAAGTAATGAGCTGACACAATGCAAAAGTTTCCTTGGGCCTGTTTTTGCAGTCCAGCATTTCAATTCCTAATCTGAAAACTGCATCCACACCACTCTGTGTTTTAATCTTGAGGTTTCTACAATTCCACTACAGACAGAGCAGCAACCAGTAAAACACAAACAACTCCTTTGACTCCAGTGGCTTGCTTGACGCTGGCATGATTCTCACCCAATCACAGGCAAATATGTGACAGTAGAAGAGGTAAGGATTTTAAATAAACCTGTGCTCTATTATGCCTCATTGGTCCTGCCCCTTGTCAATACAGCAGTTGTCCCTACTGTACAATTCACCCATTAATCCATAGTGAGAAACTATGCACTGCAACATACATAGCAAATACTTGAAGACTTTATGATACTTCTCCTTTTCTCTCAGCCCATGTGGACAGATTTTTTTTTCTTTAATCTTCCTCCATTTATTAGTTGTTTAACCACTGTGGTAATTCTTCCTGGTTTCCTTCAACATCTTCCAAAGTGGCAATTTATCTGCCATAAGGAAGCGTTCTGAACTGAACATAACATGGCAGGATGGCTCTTTTCATCAGGCATCCATACAGATGATATAACTTGCCTGTTCTCCAAGGTAGTATGTCTCGATATGTAGCCAGAATGTTACACTGCTTTTTTCTGCACTGCAAAATCATTGTTCACTCCAAACCTACAACATATTTCACCTTTTCTTGTATTTTACAGTAGTTCCTTGCTAATTTACTAGCTATATTTTTCCCAACAGAATATTTTTTAACTTATTATTTTATTATTTAGTTATCTATTTTTAATACTTGCCAATTATCCTTCATTCTCCTCTAATATTCACAATCCATCCAATTTTAGATTGAAAACTGATGAGTTAATTGTAATAGGTTATTTTTAATCCTGGTGTTGCAGAATTTACAAGGCACTTTCCATAAGCTTCCCGGCTTGCTAGATATTGATTGTCATGTAGCCTTTCAGAGGGGGACATCATCTCTTCTGCACCATTTCCCAAGAGCAGGCTTCAGCTGGCCAGCCTGTATCAGCCTGAATACTAACTGCTGAGACCAAGTTTTGTTCTGAAACCTTTGTGTATCTGCATTTGTAGCCTAACAGGTGGCCAAGTAATGAACATCACCTCCGAAAGGCAGGATTGCAGATTGCATTGTTTCAAAGAGGGCCAGAAACCTTTCATTTGTTCCATTTAGTTTAGGGACCATTTCTCTTTCCCTCTCATGTTCCTAGGATCTCTCTTTTTTTTTTTTTTCCCATTTCTCTTTGCCTTTACTTTTTACCCCTCCTAAAACATACCTTCATGAGATCCATCCATGATGCCAACACTGTCCTCTGGAACAAGGAATGGTGATTCCTCAAAGACTTCTTTTACCTGAGGAAAGAAATAGAAGAAAAAAGGTATTGTAGATCTCTCTCCATGCCTTCCACCACAGCAAGACAGAGGATTTCAGGACCAGACAAGATATTCTGGGAGTTTCATGCTATCACAGGGAATTAGAGTCTCTTTTCACAGATGAAATTCTCTTATACTAAACAGAATAGAGAACTGANAAAAAAAAAAAAAAGATAAAACAGGGAGAATGATACTTGTGCATCCAAAATAACTTGGAACTACCTCGGAAAGCAGAGCCTGAGCTTTCTCCTCTGACAGCAAGCGAAGTCCAGCCGTGGCTTTTAACACTACTGGGGTCTTTTTCCAGAGATGAGGTGGCACAGCATCTATGGCCATGTCCAGCAATGTTTTGACAGTTTCAGCACCCTGGAAGGAAAAATGTTTTCCTTATGGTTTCCTCCAACAGACCATCAGAGAATAGGCCTTTCAGTTTCCCCTCAAAACTTGTGAGAACAGTATTCAATAGCAGAAGATACCCACACCCAAGGGAAGTACAAAAACCATGCCAGACATCTCATTAGAACACTAAACAGAATGTCTGCATTGGAAGGAAAGGTGTATTCATAAATACATTTAAGGGAAGATAAATATCATTGTTTGTGGAAGGTATTTTTTGGAAAGGATGGAGGGAGGGTGAGGGAACTGATTACCAGACAAACCTAAACATCCTGCAGTATGTTGAAACTAAATGGTGCAATCACTGACTGAGGCTATGAAAGCAAGGGGAAATATCTGTAGATTTCACTAAATGCAACATAAGAATTCCAAGTGTGTCCATAGCAAATATAAAATGCCATTTGTGCAATGGTTACCCCACAAGGTACAGATACCACTGTGGCTCTCAATTACTTCCACTGCTCTAACAATTACATTAGCAATGAACATTCTCCTGTGAAATGCCTAGAAACTTCTTTGAGGGCGAGTTCTCCTCTCCTACCCAACAAACAAGATTTACTGGAATCACAGGTGATCTTACAAAAGTTTTAAAAAAAACCCAAATCCATTCACTCTTCCATAAAGTGTCACACTCAAAATTCCTGTAGCACGGAATCCAACTGAGCAAAATGAGAAACCTGACACCTCAATAATGCTAGCCCCCAGCTTCAAGGCTGCTAAAGCACACAAGATAGTGTATCTATCTATCCTTTCTCTGGTACCTCCTTTAGTTTGTGAACTGGCAGCTTACTTCAGAACTGAAAAAATTATTCATAAATGAGACAGTATACATTTACTCCTATTTGGAGTAGCTACAGGGGAAATAAACACTGAATATGGATGCTACTAGAGACAAAAATCACTTTGTCTTTTAAATTCTCAAAGGCATGTAGTCTAGGCATATAGTCTAGTTATATAAACATTTAAGCAATTAATTAAGCCTCTGTTCCATTGATGAAATATGTAAAATGCCAGGTCCTATTTCGCCACATAGAACTTAACTCACAAAAGTAGAGGAACACGTTTAGAGAGACAGCAGCAGAACAACTGTATTTCTTCTTGACCTTTTGCAATTGAAATCTTGAACTGAAATTGAACTGCTTGGTAGAATCTAAGTGGTGTAACAGAAGCATGACCAACTCCCAGGGAATGAAGGACAGTCTTACCTTTTCAGGCTGATCAGCATATGCAGACAGACCTGGCTTCACAGACTCAAAGATTTCCCCTTCCACCTCTGGAAGGTTTTCTGCACAAATAAAACATCACATGATACAGTCAACATCTCAGATCTTATTCTTTGATTTCCAAAAGGTTGACCTCAACTCCTGTAAAGTGACTATCCTTGATTCTCCTTGCAAACAAGATTACTCCCCTCCTGAAACAAGTCTTGCTCCTTCACTTCAGGAACATATTTAGCAGAACCTTGCCCTTCTACCCTCCAAGTTCACAAACAATTTATTAATAACTTCTTATAGTTAGAAGTATGCTCATTTGTGAACTATAGTAAGTTACAACAACGCAGCATAACTGTTGCCTATTCTTAATAAAATTTCTTTCCCTTTCTGCCCTTAAGCTATTTTGAAATACCACTGCATATTAAGACACACGAACAATTAACTCACAATTATCTTCATGTGATTCATCCAACTCACAGACAGAACAGAGCCGACTGTGCTCAAGTACTTGGCTAAGACGGCAAACAAGACTGCAACCACTGCTCCCAGAGCAGTCTGGGTGTAGGAGTTGTCCCTGAGTATTGTGTACTACAAGCCAGGCTGAGTCCAACAGAACTAGACCTTGTACCACTCATTCCAAACTATGGATGAAGTCATGCAAAGACACGTAAGTACTATGTGACAGCTCAGCGACCAGCCTTCAACCTTTGCAAACCTGCTGGCTCACTGTACCCAAGCTCATTCATCCTCCTGGATCCTGTCTCATATGCAGCCAAAATTGGGCACCTCAGCACCATGTGGGCAGCAGATACACTGGGACATGGTGCATCTCAGCACAGTTCTCCTGGAAATGGCTTCAGTACTTAATAGCTCTCTAATCTGCTGACTTGAATTTGCTGCAAAACGTGACATAAACATGTGCAGAATTCAAGTATCTCTTGATAAAATTTAAGAACCTGAGAAAACCAGCATAAGTATCTTTTCATCTCAGTGAGATATTCCTTTTAAACAGCTGTGTAGACAAAAATATTTGAAAATTTAGAACTCGCCAGTATACCCAGAATTGTATCTCTGAGACTCAAAAAGACCTACAAAAAAGGTATTTACACAGCAAAACACCAAGACAAATGGACAATAAACACCTGTAGGAGTACCATTTGAAGGACAACTTTAGCTGTTCCCAGATGCTGAGCTGGCAAAAAACAGAACTGTTTTGAGAAGTTGGAACCTAAGTCAACATACATGGGGGTCTTACCTGGGCTCTTCTGCACAAAGGTGTAAATATGAATACGGGTTCCAGTGCTTCCTGCGTCAAACATGATGCCATAAAAAGTGTTTGCTTTGGCATTTATAGGGCACACATCGGGTGGAAAGAAATCCTGAAACCACATTACCCTGTTTGAATGTGAAATAACAAAGGGCAAAGAGGAAAATGCCAACGCTATGAGGATGGGAAGTCTGGAAGATGCCATCTTGCCAGGACCCTTTGAGGCTGTCAAGAATGTATCAGCAAGTACAGAGCTGCAGAAGGTCCTGAAGAGGGAAAAAAAAAAAAAAACCAGAATGGAAATTACCAAGAGCTCTCTCCTTTAAAACTCTGATAAAAAAGAAAATAAATAAATCATTCTGTACACGTACATTCTCCCTTTAGGTGCTTTTCAACACCTCATCCAAAAAGAGTTGTTTTATTGCACTCAGTGCTACAACTACATCTAACTGATTTGTTCTTTCAGAGTCAAGGTTTCTCCACTTCCCAAGCACGGAAGAGATGAAGTAGTTTGCTTTCCAGTGTTTCCGGTTTTGACTTTTAGTCAATTTCCCTCTCTTATTTGTCTTGCAGATTTTCAACATTCAGAGTCTCCAGAACCTCCCAGAAGCCCAAACATCATCTGAAAAGCAGCATTGCCAGAGGGGAACTCTGGGCAGAACCACTTTAACATTTACACACTTGAGATGCTGTGGCAGAACACAAGTGTTATTCAGAGTCACAAACAAAGAGAATTTGATGTCAGGCTAAGAACAGCTGCTGGGAGAGATTAGCACACAGAGAAAATGAAGGCATATCCTTCCAGCAGCATCCCCATCTCCAAGAAAAGCCTGTGCTGAACTGAAGTGCACCTGAGCTTTGCCTCTCAGTATTTTTTCATATTTTTATTTTCTGTCCTTTGGTTTGGTTTTTATTTATAGAATTACAAACAACAGCAAAACAAAAAACCTATCAAAACCCACACACTCTCACAAACCTAAAGCAGTTGCCCTGAATACTCAGGTTGTTTACACAGCTTCTAACAACGGTTTCACAAGCCAAAGCCCCAAAACTGTGTTACACAGTATTGGATATCAAAATACAACTACATCTCCCCTTAACACCTATCCCTTCGCATGTATTTATCCTAAGAAATGCTAATAAAAGACACGGACACAGAAATCATGGGGTGCCCAGGTAAAAAGGAGGAGAATACAAAGGCATCTTTAACAGCAGAAAAGAGCATGTGGCCAGATGTCCCTCCATATGCAGTGCTGCCTGCACAACCTAGACACAGAGCACCCAGCATACAGAAGGTGCAAACAGCTCCTCATCACTTTCCAGACACTTGGTAACACACCCATCCACCCACAGAACTGAATATCCTACTTTATATGGCTGTTCATCAGCTCTGCCCAAGACCTCTGCCCACTGCTTGCTCTTACATTTGGCTGTCTTTTAGCAATCTGCTCAGCCCCACCATGTTCATTTTCTTGAAATCTTTACTTGCTGTCTCTATCCCACATGTGTTCATCCCTAAACTCTCTCCTTTCCTTTTTATGTGAGCCTGCTATAGCCTCTATTTCCACACACCTTTCTCCCACACCCAAAGAGCTCACTTAGACTCCCTATCTTTTATGCCAGATTTAGCCCTTGTAAGATTTTTATTATTTCCATCCTTCACCTTTGTCCCCAGTTACAGCAAAAGGGAGACCCATTCTCAGCAAAAACCATCTCACTCCTTAGGCATCTCTCTAACTCACTCCAGCATTCTGCTATGTCTAGAGCCAACAAAATGCACAGCCCACTGCAGATGGGTAACCTCACCTGTCTGCTGTGACCTATATTTTATCTTCCTGTTCCAAACAAATGCAGAGATGCAGGGAGAAGCACAGACTCCTGATCCTCTCTGCCTTAGAAGCACACTCTAAGAGCTGGCCACAATTCCACTAGCAGACAACAGCCCCGGCCACTGTGACAGATCAACTCCAACCGCAGTAATTTCTAAAGTATCCACATTTTATGTGGAGAGGGGTAAATACATAGTTAACAGTGTGCTCTCCTGAAGAGACTTCATGAGAAGTACCAAGCAGCTTGGCAGTTTTGTAGCTCTGGATTTGTACTAAGATGCAGCTGGCATTACCCAGGTTTGCTTCATCACAGCAAGGAGGGCCACTGAAAATCCAAGTAGCTGCATTGCTTTAAAAGAACATTGGGTACATTAGTGAGAGCCACCTTCCGGGGGGTTCAAAGAGGTGTTCTCATTCTCATGCTACGTAAGGATTTTGTTTAATGGACTATCACAAATACAACCCAAGCACCTGCCTTAAGAACAAACTCCAGAGTCCTACTGCAAACAGCACATGTGACACTTATGTAAGCCTCAGAATCTCTGATGATCCGAAAATATCTGAGCAACTGCCACCATTAACTCATACCTTCCTTGCCAGATTTATGAGAACCTTAGTCTCACATGAAATTTCCACACGAAGCTTCTATCCCTTTTCAGATAGCCACCACCATTTCACACACTTTCTGTTTTCTACATTTCCCCTGACTTTTTCCTTTCCCCTTTTATACTTCTAAGGACAAAAAAAAAAAAAAACCCAACAAAACAATAAACTCGCAACCAATCACCTTGGGATTTTATTTTTCTTCTCCCTCATTAAGAATGAAAAAAAGCACACTGAGCCTCTTCAATGACTAGTGAAGTCCATTTAATCAAGCACACTAGCAAAACAATGTCCAAGAAGTGTGAAAATAGATGAGAGTAAGAAATCAGAGACGAGAGAAAAATCAGCAGAGCATAACAGAAATGGAAATGGAATAGGAATTTGGAAAGACAAAAGACCAAAAGTATGGAAGAAAAAATTCAGGATAGAGATAGACAAGAGATAAGTTACTGAGAAGGAAAAATATTTTTAAAACAGTTCCTCTCAAACAACTTAAAAGTCCTAGCTGATATCAGAATACAACAGGGTAGAGAAAATTAACAACAAACAAAAAAGGAGAAAGCAGGGTAATTGTAATGCGAGCACGAGCTAATTAATGCAGTCAAGCAGTTCAGCAAGCTGCAGCCTACAGACCCCCATCAGCAGGCTCAGCTACTGTCATTTCAAAAGGAGCAGTAATAACCAGCACTGATCAGGAACAGACCTGAGGCAGGATGTGAGCAGCAGCTATTCCACTCCGGAGATTCCTGGTGAAAGCCACCTTCGGAGCAGCACGGCAGGAGACACTGCGCCTGCACTTCTTCACCCTGGCTGGCAGCTGACAGGAGTGGACTATGTATCAGGCAAATTATAAATTCCTGAAGGCACATCAAATACCAGCCCAGTTGTTTTATTCAAATTTGGGTTTATCATTACTCAGTACAAGCAGTGAAACATGCTTACATAACTACAGAGGATGAATTTCAAGAAGTTGAAAGTTAACTTGAGATCAAGTTAGTAAAACATTTACACAAACGCTACAGTTGACCTCAACACCCCTGAGGCCTGAGCCACTAAAACGGGACCGAATACTCACTTCCCAGCACAGAGAAACACATGTAAATGTCATCTGTATACAGCAGATCTTAGCCTCTAAATGAGAAAGCTGAAGCACATCCAACCTAAAAACGTGGAGCTATGCAAACTGTATGATTCAAAAACCCTGGGATATTGCATAGAGACTTCCAAGACTGAGAGCATGAATTGGAAGAAAAAAAACCCCAACCAAACTCTCCTTAAACAACAAAAGTAAAAACGATACCATAATAATAATTAAGCTTAAGACACCAAAACGCCTTACTTAGGGTTCACCATACAGAGCAGCACTGGTAATTTTCAAGACAAGAAATGATCAACACTTTACTATTTCTGACAAAATAACAGGTAAAACACAAACCACACAACAGAAGCAGCTCCCTGTAAAAAGGAGTGCAATCTGAGGGAAGGGAAAAGCAGCGTATCAGAGACACACAGGAAATTCTCTTCTGTTTCCTAACATAATATTGGGAAATATTTGGAAAGACACAAAAATATTCAAAAATAATTATAAATGTTAATGAGATGTAAATAGATGGGCAAATATTTTAGTAAACAAACTAAATCACATAATTCAATTAATATTGTTCTTCCATGCCAAAGCACACCGGAAATCATTCAGAATGGAAAATTTTCTGTGCTAAAACAGTCACAAAATCTATTTTGCAGATAAGCAGCTCTTATGGTCTCAAAATCTATTTCCTAGATGATAGCTTTAACGCCTAACACTCATGACTAACTAAATACTTTTTAACCTTTCTTTTTTTTCCAGGGGGAAAAAAAAAAGTTCTTACATTTTTTCTGGAGTTATTTTTATCTATTGGAAAAAAAATAAGCTTCCTTGGATTTTTTTTTGACAAAAATGTAAGCTTCTTAAAGGTACACTGTTTAGAAGACACAATAGAAGGAATAACCGAATCCAACGGCAGAATTTCCACAAAAATAACGGCACAGTATTCTTTGTGCACATACATTTTCGGTAAAATTCCGGCTCTTAGAGCTTTAAGCTCCAGGAGCAAAAAAACGGAACGAACTCACAAACATGAGTTATCAGAAGTTTTAATCTTTTCTTCCCCCGTACCTTGGCTCCGAACACACATTATTTATTTATTCACATTTCTGGCCAAGCGGGGTTTTCAATTTCCCTCCTTAATTACACCCAAGGCAGCTTTTCCAGGAAACCGCTACGCTGCGGCGCGGGCAGCCCTTCAGAGCGGCAGGGCACCTTTTCCTGGGACAGCCGGTATTCCTGGAGAACAGACCTCGGGTGATGACAGGCTCGGGGCGCTGAGGGCTCCCGCTGCCGTGCCAGGCTGGCAGCGCTCGGGGAATGCCCGGGACACGGCGCCTCAGGGCCCCGCTCGACCCCGCCGCTGCTGCTGGGGCTGCTGGCTCCGTCCCTGCGGCGCACCCCGCCTCGCTTACCTTCCCCACAGCTGCGGCCTGAAACCTGCCTTCCCTACCTTCCTTTCCCCTCCCCTGGCAAAAGCCTCCGCCGTCCTCCCCGTGTGGCGCTCGGCAGGAACACCCGCAGAGGCGCCCGTGCCCTCCTCCTCACCGGCCAGCCCGCGCTGTCACTCGCACGGGACGGGCCGTCCTGCCGCCCGCCCCTGGGAGTAACGGAGACGCCGCCGCCGGCGCAGCTTTCGCGTGTCTCCCGCCCGGCCTCGCACCCCGCGGAGCGCCCTCCCGGGGCGCGGGGAGCGAGCGCGGCTCGGGGGGGGCTCACCCAGCTCGGGAGCGGCGGGGTC
>VZTR01018834.1:339428-353304 GCA_013400775.1 Chaetops frenatus | reverse complement strand
CCGGCCCCTCCCGCAGCAAGCCGGCCGTCCCTGCCGCAGGGCCGGGCCGCGGCGGCGGCAGCGCTATCCTGTACGTTGGTAACGACTTTGTGGGAACCTAATTGCAGCTAGGTTATCACTTTTTGGTCATTTTTTCTACGGATTAAACCAAAGGTAAACCCGAACGTTTCTTTGCATACTCTGCCATGTCCTGTGGAATTTGATAGAGAACTTCCAGTACAGCTGTGCTTCTGTAGTTTCATTTTAATAATTATTATCGCTTCTTTTTTCTTTTATAGGCATTGCTTTTTCTGACATTGCTCTTTTGTCTTTTACTCACTCCAGTGAGCTAACACTAAAGCCTGAAAAATTACAGTGAAGGTGCTAACAGCTCTTAACTGTATTGCTGATCATTTTAACAGAAACATACAGTACATGGCAAATCCAGTCTGTTTCCCACCGGTTTTCCACATCTAAGGAGCCTCTGCTTTGCATTCTGCTTCCAATGCTGTTCCCCTCAGCTTTCTAATAATCTAAAATTTAAGTCATCACATGAAACAGACACTGACATATTGAAAACAGGATCACATGCAGTGCAGCACTGACTGACAGGCTGACATTTCATAGTGAATGAAACAAAATCTCAGAGTCACAAATGTATCTCAGAATTTCTGTTAGGGTGCAGTTTAAATTAAATTAGAGCTAGGCTTGCTGCAGTAGCCAGGATTGCAGGTCACCAACCTCGTGCTAGACATCTGAGCCTACCAACTGCAGCAGTGCCTGAGCACTTGGAATTTAAGCCATAGAGTTAAGGTCCCCCATAGCTGAAGCTTGCATACATCCTTTGTGAGAGATCAACATGATCCTAGTCCCCAGAAAAATGTTTGTTTAGTATGGATTGGCTACTGAATAACTTGGTGACACACAGTCACTTGGAATGCTTTGTTCAGTTCAGGTTATCTCAAAAAAAGATATAGCAGAACCACTCCCTGAAAAACCAGGGGTGAAATTTGTATTGAGGTCTAAGGAATCTTCTTCCCTGGAGAAAGAGAAGGGGGTGACTGAAACTGAGAGAGAAAATTACGTATTGATCCTTTTATGTATGAACAGGAGAGACAAGGAAAGGACAGTGTATTTGAAACTAATACACGTTCGTACAAGTCCTCTCCCTCCCAGTATTTATAACCACTAACAGAACAGAAATCATTGGGTTTGTTCTACTTAGTTTAGAGAGCCATAGATTTAGAAGTTGAAAACACAACACTGCATGCTCACATTTATTTGTTAAATTTATGTGCTATGAAAAGCTGAATAAGAGCAATGCAGACCTAGAATTTTAAGCCTGTTTTACACATACAGAATCCATTAATTATATGCCTTTGAATATTTCTTCTAATACATTTATCTTTTCCATGTTTTTCAGGGAAAAAAGCATTTTGAAAAACTGTGTATCAGTAAGTTGACATGAGAAAAAAAAAAAAACAAACCAAACGTGTTCTACAATTGCTTTTTATCCAAATGAATGGGACAAATCCATGGGAATCTTGTTTCTTCAGTAGGTGGATGCTGAACTGGGCTGGTCACTCCAGGTCAGGGGATTCCAGTAAATTCTGAATCTAACATAAGAATCTAGCTGCATGGCTTGATGTGAAGTACTTTTTGAAAAAGTTGGTACACTATATAGTGATTTTGTGCATGCACTAGACTATACTGTTAGATCTTTGTGTCTTGTATCAAAAGAAAAGCAAGTGGAAATAAATTTTGGTATTGCTAAGGTCAAGAGTAGAAGTCAAGAGAATTAACTTTGCTCAGTGCAGTGGATTTTGTTCTGTCATTAATGGATCCCTATCCATCTTTACCAAATAAGTAAATAATGTCTATTGTGACAGTAGCATTCCCCATGTATATTTCCTTATAAGAGTATTGTAAAGCAAACTTCCCAGTATTAAAAAGTAGAAATATCCACAGCCAGTTTATGAAAAGTTTAGTTACTCTGGTTCATTGCTGTCTGCATAAGAAATGTGGGAGCATGACTTCAGAGATACCTAAAATACGGTTTACACTGGAAATTCAAAGTTCAAGCAGCATTAAATATATAAGCTGTGAAATGGGACATAAGATCTATAGTAGTGTATCTATGTGCACATGAATGTTGGAGTGACAAGAGTGAGGAATTTTTAAATTAAATTTAAAACGTGTTGTTGTGTTGTTTGGACTAAATAGCTTTTAGAATCTAGATTTTCTAGCCTTCTAAGCTAGAAACTGCTTTTAATAGTGTTCAAAGGGTTGACTATGAAATTGTATTTTAATAGTCTAAAGAAATTTATTATGAGATACTTTAGACTATACTTTTGTATTACAGAAGATAAAAATAAGCTAAATAATGTATGTCAAATATTAAATTAAAAGGAGAATAAACAGGTGAGTGGAAAGCAGTAACAGCAGTGAGATAAGGCAGGTAAATCACAGTCAAATAACATCTGCAGCTTGATCTAAAAAGGCACATACTGTTAAAAAAGGAAGGTACAAGATTTGTATTTCTAGTATAATTATTTAAAACTATCTGTGTAAAAATGCTGTTGGAAACATGGATAATTAGAAAAGATGTTTGCACACAAATAAAAAGATCATACAGGTGTCTAGAAGACATCTGGAGAAAGTGCAGGAAGTCCTGCAATTCTTCAGGGAGCGGGTAACCTTGATAATAGACTGCTTTTGTTATAGAAGATGGATTTTAGAATTTCTAAAGGAAAGATATAATGGGTTTTAATGGGACAACAGAAGAGTCAGAATAGCAATGCTGATTAGGGAGAAAATTAAGGCATTTTGAAAGTAAATGACTGCAGACAGTATTAGAAGGCTGTTAATTAGTATTTCTTTCCTAGGTCCTTGAGTGAATGCCAATGTCTTAATAGTGACTTACCTCAAATATTTTACCTTTGCAACACAGAAAATACTTCTCCCAATCTAGTATTTGTTACACAGCTGGCCACATTATCAGATTCATCATCTTCTGCAGTGATCCTTCCACATATTCAGATGTTAACACCATAGACCAAGTAAGGCAGCTATATAATTTCCAGGGACAGCAGCCAGCAATTAGCAACTCATCTGCACTTTTCATTTTGAAAGTTAGCTTCTAAGTAAGGCTGTGAATTCTAGATCCTGTCTGCTACAATGCTGCTTTGACTGCGTGTTTGAAATGCATCTGAAATATACTTACTTTTCTCCTTAGAAACTCATTCTTTCCCAAGCCAGGAGCTTGCAAGACCCTGTACAAAGCGCTAGCATTTGGGCTAGTGGTTAGAACCCTGTGTATAAAGTGTTGGTATAACTTGAAGATGTATTTTCATTTTGTAATTAAGCCATTTACATGAAGCTTAAGATGTTCTGTGATCAAACTGTGTACATGGAAACAGAAACAAGGCATTCCTTGAAATGCTGTGTGAAGAAACTGGTACAGAGGTTCCTAAAATACTGTAAAAGGAAGATGTTACATGGGTTACAGGAGTTGCAGACCATCCCCTGTCAAGAGGGAAGGAAAATCAACATCACACCTATATAAGGCCTTACCAAGGAACAGTCACAGTCTGCAGAAATATATTAGCATGTTTTTAATTTGTAATCAAATTGCCAGGTGAGAATTTCCCTCTAGTGTATAGCAGAGGAAAAAAACAAGATACAAACATTAGTGAATGCACAGCAATTGCACTAATACAGAGCTGTCAGTCACAAGGCATCTTTACCGGAAGGCAGGATACAAAGTGTTCACATTCAGATTGTTTAATTAGAACAAGTAATGGTTACAATCATAAGAAGAATATTATTTTTCATGGGTGTTTGAGCGAGATCCTTGCAGATCCTTTATGGCTGCATCACCTTTCAGGAACCAGAAATAAAAATATGGGATGTCCAGCTTCAAATGCACAGATTCTTAAAACCAGAGTGTGTATACCAAGCCTTACTCTTCTCTAGCAATAGGAACTTGCAGTCCCAAGAGTACATGACTGTGTTTGAGCAAATGTGACAAGGAGTCAATCAACCAAAACAAGAAATACAGCTACAATCAGGAAAGGAAGGCCTGGCTGCTTTGTGATTAAAAGATGTGTTCTTTCTTCCTACTGACCTCTCTACTTAGGCTCCATTTTATTCAGACCCACATGATGCGGTGACACAGAGATACATATACATGGTTATGTTTCTGCGTCGGTAGTTTCATTATGTTACAGGACGGGTAGGCTTGTATCCGTTAGCACAGTGAAAAGGCACCAAACAACTTTCAGGTACAGTGGAATTGCTGGCAAGCTTGAGCATACAAGATGCAGGCAGAACAGGAACAGAGGTTTTCAAGCTGTGAGAGGTACAGTGAAGGTCACTGTACCACACAGAAATTTCTTTCCTCAGACAAGCAGATATTCTTTCCTGAAAAATCTGCACAAAGCTATTTCCCAGTGTTTTGGAAACTGCTTGACAGGTGAAAGACTGACAACTTGCTGTCTTCATCTTATGTAAAGTTACCTCTGTGAGACACCCAAGATGTCCCAGTTATGTCACTCAAAATGAGTACTCAGAGTAAGGTGAACTCAGAATCTTAATATGCAAGATAAAGAGGTAAATAAACCTGCTACAAGATGTAGCCAGGAGTGAGTCACTAAGGCTAAAGATATTTGAAGTGAAAACTGGAGTAATGTTCAAGTTCATAGGATCTGGAAAGAAACACAAATTAAGACCAATGTCCCTGGGCTGCCCTTTCAGTTAGATAAGGCTGTTTAGCCTGTGATAGGTTGCAGGGAAAAAATTAGTTCAGCTAGCCAAAAAAAACCACTGACAGCAGCAGAAAATCCAGACTGTGAGTCATGTGAGCCTGCCTGGTCTGCACAGAAAAAGGTCCTTGAGACAAAGGAACTTTCTATTCATTCCCAAGTAAAGGGTGATAGTCAGGACAAAGCTGGAAAGTGCAGCATTAGAAGGGCACCAGGAACAGCATCTGCAAAGGCTTATTAACCAGAAAGGTTATAGGTTATGCCTTTCCCATAGTTGGCATAACCACAGCAGGCTTGGCGATGGTGGCATCTTCCTCTTTCCATTGAGAAATGATCGTTTTCAGCTGTGTATAGAACTGCACTCCCTGGAGGAAAGGAGAGATCCACACATCAGATATTTGGCCTTATGAATTCCTCAGGTCTACACTAGTGGTATATCAAATAGTTTTTGCTTTATCTACACAGGATTGAGTTTTCTTCTGTAGAAACAATTCTTGTCAGCCGGTTCTTTTTACCAGTTCCACAAAGATTCTGATTCTGTGAGAAAGCTTGCTAGTTATTGCTCCCTTCTCAAATCTCCTAAAAAGACCTGTATTTTTTTACTTATGGGAAAAGGAAAGAGGAGTGGCCTATCTATGATTGTGACATGCATTATGGTGCTGTGATCACTGGCTGGTTTTCAGTTTTCCAGTTGAAATGGCTTCAAAGTCACCTCACTAATGAGGTCTGATGACCATCTCCCCATTGCCATTTATAACAAGATGTATCACAATTCAACCCAATAGAGTACTCTGAGTCAGAACGTTACCTGTTTGCCATAGAAATTGGTGTCCCCTCTGAAAGAAGCACGAGAGCCAGTGAAAGAGAACATGGGCAGAGGTACTGGGATCGGAACGTTGACACCCACCTGCACCAAAGGAAAGCTGCCATATTAGTCACAAGAAGTAGCAGATTGCACAGCACTCTCCAAAAGCTTCTGCATTTTGTTTCCTTCTATCTGAGTCTGGGTACTGCTGGCTGGGAGGGCAGAGATTACAGCTGAATGGTTACCCACTGTAAATGGTGAAGGCTACAAGCAACAATTCTAGCTGGAACATACCTGCCCCACATCTACTAAGTGAGAATACTTCCGAGCTGTGGCGCCATTGGTGGTGAAGATTGCAGTTCCATTCCCATAGGGGTTATTGTTCACCATCTCAATGGCATCATCCAAAGTGTCTGCTTCCAGCACCACCAGGACGGGCCCAAAAATTTCCTCCTTATAGCAAGTCATGTTTGGCTGCCAATACAAACAGCAGAAAAAGTAGCTTGTATAAAGAACATTATAAAAATATCCTAGTAAACAGGATATAAGAAACACATATGCTGTTGGCAATCATGATATTCCTAGGATTTCTGATCAGACTACATTGCCACAGACCATCCTTCAGTCCTCCTTGCCTCTTCACCATTTCTCATGCCCTGTCCTCTATCTAGTCCGCTAAAGAAGGCAGCACTTCTCACCTCTGGAGTGCTTTCTGCTCTTACTGCCTGCATTACAATGAGTGCTTCACTGACAGTGTGCGAGGGAAGGCTGAGCCGTTTATGGCCTTTCTGCCTGGTGATCGATTACTGACTGATTGGGCCAACCCTGCAATATACACTGACAAGCACTGGTTTTGGTCATCTTACCTTGACTTTGGCAAGGACTGTTGGCCCAACAAAATTGCCATTTTCATAACCCTTCACTTTGACATTACGTCCATCCAGGAGAAGGCTGGCACCTTCTTTTACCCCTTTCTCAATCAGGCTGCAAACCCGTTCCTTAGCTTGGGGACTGATTAGAGGCCCAAGATCTGCTCCAGGCTGGTCTCCTGTGAAGAAGCAGAGACACCAAGTTTTTAACTCTGACAACTTCCTCTTCATGGGCATCTGGGAGATAACTACACTGGCAGGAAATATCTGAAAATCCTGATGTTTTCGAGACAAAGAACAAAGATTTGGGCCACTGATGAACTGGAACAATAGCCTGCAGCTCTCATAATCACCAAGGAATCACCAGGAAGCCAAAATTCAACAACAGATTCTTCTCAGGAAGGACACTTTTCCCCTATGCAGGACTTTATTGAATACAAACAAAATATAATTCCCCAAGAATTAGTAGCAGTCTAGCTTTGCCAAAGTACTTGTTTCCATTTTTCTTTTTTATTCTATGCTTACTACAAAGTGGAAGGATCTTGAAATGAGGTTGCTATGTAAATGGCAGATATGTGTTAAACATAGGATTTAACCTCAAATCTCCAGTTAAAACAAGACTGATCCTGTAAACATTGCATCACAGTCCCACCAGCAAGCTGAAAACATAGTCCTACCTCTAAGTCTAGGGCTGGGTTTCCCAATCCAGACAATCTGCTAGCTCCTACCCCTACACATCAAACCTATGGTGCCAATAGCTCCAAGGCTCACAACACAGCATGGCAGATAAGCTGACCTAAAAAGCTATGGTTGTACAGAAAGGAAGTATCCTGTAAAAGTTATCTCAGTCTGTACCTGCATTTACACGTAGATTTTTGGCTCTGTCCACAAGCTCTGGCAGCCATTTCTGAGCTTCTCCTACTAGAATTGCTGTAGACAGGGCCATGCAGCGTTGGCCAGCTGCTCCAAAAGCAGCTCCAACCAGCTGGTTCAAGGTGTTCTCTTTATTGGCATCAGGCATCACCACACCATGGTTCTTGGCCCCCTGAAATACAACACACACAGTCTCCCATTATTAACCACCCCAGACTGTTTCTTCTCTAGCCCTCTGGCAATGACTTCTTATAGTAGCTATGACTCTGCTACCAACAGGCTAGCAAGAGAGCAGCCTTATCACTTAGCTATCAGCAGCAAAGTCAGCTTCTGCTGCTGAGTGGCGTGGTCCCAACACTCATAGGCAACAGAAGTAGTCTGTGTGCTAAGGTGTGCTCCATTCAGAGACATTACCATGTTGGCCTGGACTCTCTTGCCATTCCGGGATCCTCTCTCATAGATGTACTCGCCAGCCTGATTAGATCCCACAAAGCTGATTGCTCTGATATCCGGATGGTCACAAATGAAATTCACAGCTTCAAATAGGAAATAATAAATTGTAACTGTGGTGCAGGAATGCTTCCCTCTGTTCCCATCCCCACAGTGCTAAATCTACGTATCTCTCTTCTTATCCAAATTCTTGCCTCTGTGTTTCCTACATCTGAGTTCTCTGAAAGCCTGTCTGTGCATCTCTTCACTCACTTCTTAGCACATATACCCCTGCCCTGTCTTCATACTCCTGGCTCTCTGACATCTCTTCATGCTTTGGGCATCTAACAAGGTGTACGAGCAATGCCAAAGTGAAGTTAGTGTTCTCTATTTGTATCATCGTGTCCTGAAGCTGCTTGTGTGCTGTAAAAAATAGCATGTGAGGAGCCAGAATACTGGCATCCACTGTATATTCAGTCAGGCATTTCATTCTTCTTTAGGTTTCCTTGAGAAACCAAGATGATTTATCTATTTATTTCAGTAGCAGTTTAGGTTGCTAAAGAGAGTCTGAGCACTTACATGCCTTGGGAACTCTGACCCCAATCCCCAAAATGTTGTCCATCATATCTCCTGAAACATCTGGTGCAAGGTGACAGGGAATCTCCCACTCACCTTTCAGCTTCATCAACAGAACTGAAGCATCTGTCCAAACCTAACAGCGGCAGTCTCAGACTCTCCAACTGGTAGCTCCCACTGAGCACACACCACAACACATACACTTGTCATCTCCCAGGAAGGGTTGTTATTACCTTCATGTTGTCCATGGATAATATTCAGGGTCCCATCGGGGGCACCAGCATCCTGAAACAGCTTGGCAAGGAACATGAGTGCTCCTGGTACACGCTCAGATGGTTTCATCAAGAAGGTGTTTCCACAAACCATGGCCATGGGGAACATCCAAAGAGGAATCATGGCTGGGAAGTTGAATGGTGCAATTCCAGCACACACGCCCAGAGGCAAGCGGTAGGTGTAAGTGTCCATGTCTTTAGTGATGGAGGGCATGGTCTCTCCAAGGATGAGGGATGTCACACTGCAAGCATGTTCAACCACCTCTGCGGCAGAAAGGGCAATATGATGCTGGATGATCCGTTAGCAATTAGTCCCCAGGCTCCCTTTTCACTACTGCCTTGACCCACCTCCTTCTTCCAACCTCTTCTCCCTCAACTTAAAACTCATTGTGCTCCAGAAAATCCCTTTGCCCTGCCAAGCATCGTGAGCAAATTATGAACAGATTTTCTCCTGACCACTTCACACACTGTTGTGGCAGGAGAACAGACGCAACAGCCCCAGTACAAAATGCACAGGTATAGTATTATTCTACCACCTGAGACTCAACCTTAGATATCTGAGCACAGGAGAGAAGTTCTTATCCCTTTTTAGTAATTTGCAGTCACTCCTAGAAGAAGCTCTAACAACTTGGGAGTGATTTAAAGATACTCTAGCTAAGAAAACTCTTCAGGTTAGAGTTACAATTGACACTTTTCCTTGAGTAGGGCAACAACATGTACAGAACAATCAGTTGCTCAGGAGACCTCATCCCTTCCTGTGGGTTCTCAAACCCCCTTTTTTAACAGGAGGAGCCAGCAGCTTACGGAGGCCTCGGAACACATCTCCCTCAGCATCAGCCAGGGTCTTCCCTTGCTCAAAGGTGATGAGTTTGGAAATTTCTTTCTGAAAATGGAAAACACAAATTTTAGGAATGTTAGAAAAGTGCCCACCCATGAAATAGAGTGCAAGGATAAGACAGAATTAACAGACAGTTGAACATCACAGTGAACAAACTGAACAGAACCCAGAAAAGCCTAAACTGACTGATTTGTTCCTTGTAGACAAGAAGCCAATAACCCACACAGGTGACATTTTAGAAAAAAATCATCCTAGGATGGCTTGTACTCTAATGCTTTCAGGCATGACACCAGATACACACCAAAAAAGCAGTCAGGGAAACCCAAAAACATAGCACCACACTTGTCTTCATCAACTGGCACATGTTCCATCAAGGCTCAAAGTTTCTTTTGTGGTCTCTTGGTAAAGCATCAAATTCAGAATAATACTCCCTAAGAAGCGCTGCCTCTCTGTTACCATTTGATGGGAAGCGCTTTGCTGCAGCTCTTAACAGTGTTTCAGCTGGCTCCTTGACCATGGCAATGCCTTATCAGGAACTCTGTAAACCCCGAGCCTCTCAATTAAGTTCCTAAAGTCAGCTGCAATGCATTCAGCCATCACACACAGCCATGGTGTCCTCACCAGATTGTCTTTGATGAGTTGTTGATAACGCAGAAAGATTTGCTGACGACTCAATACAGATGTTTCCGACCAGTTCCAAAAAGCCTTTTTGCAAGAAGCCACAGCTGCCTCCATCTCACTGGCTGTGGCTTTCGGTACACGGCCAACCACCTCATTTGTGGCCTGAAACAAAACAGAACTTGCATCAAAACTCAACTTTTCCCATCTGTCCCTACCAACCCTTCAAGAGTCCTTTCACAGCACACACCTAATATTCTTGTTCTACAAGGAGTTGTACTTCTGAGGGCAGAGGACCAAGGAGACGCCTTCCCTGATTGCACACAAAAGGCCTGGGCTACAACTGGAGTAGTTCTGAAAACCTGCACTCCAAATACTTCAAATTAGGCACTCAGAAAACTGCAAATGCAGTGCTGATTTCCAAGCTGGAGTGACTTGTTTATCTTAAACCTTCTAGAGAGTACAAGACAAAAGTTTCTGTGGGCTGTGGTCTTTTCCCTCTCCATCATCTTGGTTCATCTGGCTGTCCCTCTTGCACATTAAATGAGGCAATATTCCTTTGGGAAAAGCAGTATATGGCAGTGCAATTGCCATTGGTGTTAGCTTACCTATACCCCTAGGCCAAATAATTATATTTAAAAGCAACCTTAGTTCTATAGTATTTTAACTTCAAGCTTGCTGCCAGTTTAACCTCCTTCTAATGTTCTCTTAAAAATTAGATCTGCTTTGACATAACAAAAATTTCAGATACATCACTAAGAGAGAAACTACTCAAAACAAGAGGAAGAAAATGAAACAAGAACACTGGTTGCTACATAGAGACAAAATAAGTTTCATGAACATGGCTTACTGCTCTGATAATTTCCACAAAGCAAATGAAAATAGAGCTTTACAGAGAAGATTAGAAACTACTGTTTAAACACTAGGGAGGTCAGGAGGATCAGAATTTTAATGCAACCTAATTTCCATTTGTCCTTGGTGGAGTTCACAGACAAGTACAAGTGCTACTAATCTAAGATATTTTGCACTGCATAGCATCCAACTTCCAACTTCTCTGTGATTATTGATAGAAGCTCTCTGAAAGCCGAGGAGCTTCAGCTGTCAGGATTTTTCACCTTTTTACTCTGAGAGTAATATCAGTCTCTATTAGGACTTAATGTTCAGCTGGCATCAAATCAGACCACATACAGGGTGAAAGACACCCTTCAGAAATTTGACATACTCATCACAGAGCCTTTCTATGAGAAAAAAAATATAAGCCGAGTTTAAGCTTCCTTTCTGGAGATCCTACGTGAGGGAGGTAAAATAGACTTTTCTGAGATGGATATTTCATGTGAAAAGGAAGCTGAGAAGCCATAGCCTATCTTAAGCTCCAGGTTTAAACCTTTCTCAAGAAACATATCTACATTCCCCTTCTGCCACATCCCTGGAGAGAGGTACAGACCTTCACTGCACAGTGATAACTACTGATATAATCTGAGACCATTTCACTTACCGGGTTGTGGATATCAATCCATTCAGTAGTTTTGGACTCAATAAACTTCCCATCAATGAAGAGTTTGGTTGTCGGCTGTGGAGGTCAAAACACTGGACAGTTATTTTTGTCTCAATGTATCTAAATACCATATGTGGTGTGTGACCATACCATAGTGTGCCATATGACATGCAAGCCTTCATCATTTACTGCCATGTGAACCACTAGAGAGCCTAGATCCAGTCTTCACAGCAAGACCCAGCTAACTGCTCTCTAACCCATTTTTCTCTCACTTTACACCAAAATGGCCAAAATTCTTTCTAAAAGCAGTTATAGAAAAAAAAAAAAAAAAACCAACATTGCTCTGCTTATGTTCAGAATTATTTCAATCTATTTAATCAAAGCCTAAAAACCTGTAATTCATAAACATTCAGAAGAAACAGTTAATAATTCACTTCATGGGACTCTGTGAACCCAGTGCAGACTGTACCACTGTCCTGTGTGCCTCCTTCCCATCAAGCCACTAAGCAGGTTCATCTTTCCAGCTCATAGCTAAGGGCAGAAAATTGGACTTTCGCCACCCCCTGCTTGGTCTTGCAGCTAAGAGCAAGGAACCTGCACCTGTAGATTGTCCTGGCTGGCAGAACAGACAACAGAACCTGCCCATTCAGATGAAGAGGAGGGGCAGGCAAAGTTTGGAATAAGGAATTCAGGCAAACATTGAACAGAACAGAAAGCAGAGGCAGAAGCTGTAATTATCAATATATAGACAACAAAACTGTACCATGCAGGAAAACAGATTGTGCCTGTATAAATTAACTAGAAAAGGGGAGTTGACATTGGGAGGAAAGGAGTGAACTAGGAGAAAGCAAGAACCAGTTAATCATGACACAAACCCATGACTTGAGGAGAACAGGTAAGGGAAAGGGGAAATGGATCTCCTGTATGAATAACAGAAATGGGACAGATCAACAGAACTGGGGTATAAACCCAAATATATCAGAAAGTTGAAGAAATTATGATGTGGAATTTTGAAAGGGAGATGAGGATTTGGACACTATCCAGGGTGTGATGAAGAGAAAGAGATCAGAGGAAAAATGAGGAATACAAACGGTATTGGGTGGACAAGTAATAACAGTGAAAAGTGGACGAAAATGACAAAAAGTGAGCAGCAATGTTAGTTGGAACAAACTGAGAAAGCTTGGAGATGAGAAAGCTAGGATCAAAAGTGTAAAATAAGTCTGTTAAGGAACAAGTAAGACCTAATATTTGGAAAGCAACAGTAGGAGAGAATTAAAATGAAAAAGTTGCAGATGATTATGTAGCTAGAATCACACTTGGGGAAGAGAGGAAGAAATCTGTGCCTACAAAAACACAATCTCTAGAAACTGGAGGGAAGCACAGGAAATCTGAGTCCCTTGACTGAGTTTCCTGACTGTCAGAAAAGCTGCTGCTCTAGTGCTGATCTAAAAAATGACAAACTCCCACGGCTGTCAATCACTCCATTAGCCCCAGCTCCAGTGCTTTATGACCCACACGGACTTCAGTGCAATGGAGTTCATGTTTTTTTTTAAATTGCCTAGAAAGGGTATCTCAAAAATTGCACATGTAACAAAAAAATATTTTAAGCAAGGCTGAATTAAGATTAATTGCGCTTTTCCCATAAGATCGCCACCTTTTTTTTTATGTAGAGAATGCACCTGCTGTAGAAACACGGATGGTAGTAAAGCCGACTATTTGCGGAATCCTAGTTTGGAGTTTGGAGAGTGTGTAGCCACGGACAGCGGAGGAAAAACGGCTTTTTTACATACAACAACTAAAGCTGTTCGATATTGTCCGAAGGAAACCAGATCCTCTCTCTGTCGCGAGCAGATGCCATGAGGCCAGTCCGGAGCCACCGGGAGTAACGCGGGGTGCGGGGCGGCCACAGCTCAGCTCCGGAGTCTGACAAATCGGACGCGGAACTTTCTTCCGTCCCTCCCGTCGAGCAAGGGGGGCAGTGCCGATGTTTGTTCCACCGGCCCCGCCCGGAGCCAGCGGGGCTCCAGCCGAGCCGGCGGGAGCGGCCTTAGCAGGGCAGACCCGAGGGAAGTGTCCGGCGGGCAGCAGCGGCGGCGCCCGGGGCTCTCCCGCGCCTCCCTCCCCCGCCCACCGGCTCCGCTCCGCGGGACGGGCACTCACCACCGACGAAGAGAAGCACGCGGCGACTGAGGTCATCCAGGGGGCACCGGCTCCCCGCGGCAGCTGGACGGGAGAGAAGCACGGACCACCTCAGGACGGGTCACGGCACCTCCCCCCGACCCCCCTTCGGCTGCTCCCCGCCCGCGACCGACCCCTCCGCGGGCTCCCGGGGCCAGCTGAGCTGAGACCTCCCTGCGCT
>VZTR01018834.1:252873-339374 GCA_013400775.1 Chaetops frenatus | reverse complement strand
CGAGAGCGGCGCGTGGGGCTCGGGGCGGGGTTTGTTTTTTCCGCTCCCGCGCCGCGCCGGCCGCGGGGAGTGACGTGCGTGAGGCTCGCGCCATGGCGGCTCCTGCGGACGGTGAGGCGGGAGGGCCGGGCGGCACCGCCGCTCCCCCGCGCCCCTCGCCGCCCGTCCTCCCCTCACCCCCTCTCTGTTGCAGGCGCCGACCTGGAGGCCTCGCTGCTGAGCTTCGAGAAGCTGGACCGCGCCTCCCCGGACCTGTGGCCCGAGCAGCGTAAGTCCGGCGGGACCGCGGCCCCGAGTCTGACAGCTCGGGGTGGGCTGAGGAGAGCCCGACCGGGGCCGGGCCTCCTTGGGGCAGCTGCACCGGCCGGGCGGGGCCCGGCGGGGTGGCGGTGCTGCCCCGCAGGGGCGCTCAGCCCCCGCCAACCTCCGCTTTCTCTTCCCAGTGCCCGGGGTTGCCGAGTTCGCCGCCTCCTTCAAAAGCGTGAGTGAGCGCTGCTTTGCCTTTCGCGTTTCCTCCTTCCTTATGATGGTAGAGCTGCAGGTTCTCTTGCGGGCTTTGCATCTTCGTTCTACGAACCGTATCTCAGTCATAACTCCAGTACATGCTACAGTATACCTTTTGAGTTTAATGTACCTTCTATATATGTGTTTCTTTTTTACACCTCATGCAGTTTACTGCGAATAAGGATTATACTTTGGAAGAAATAAAGGGTTTTAAGCTTAAGAAAATCCTGGTTTTCGTACTGATTTTTGGCTTGTGGATGGTAGTATGCCGTTTTTAACTCTGAAATACCCAGGAAAAAAAACAAGATTAAACACAAAAGTATCTCTATGGAGCATACTCTCATATTTTTGTTGTCAGTGTAGTTAGTTTTCCATGCAGATCGTACTTCATTGTATAATTCTGAAAATGGACTTTTCTGAATATAAACTTCTATTGTTTTTCAAAACAGCCTATTACAAGTTCTCCTCCCAAGTGGATGGCTGAATTAGAAAATGATGATATTGATATGTTGAAGGGTGAGTATGAATATTGTGGGCAGGAATCGAGGTTACTAAAGCAGTTGGGAATTCTGTACTTTCTTAAGAGGCTTAAAACACTTGTTCTTCAAATGTTCTGATGGTGGCCCTCTGGCCTGAGACCTCTAGCCATCATATTTGAAGAATTTACAACTCAGAAGTCTCTTTATCTTGTTAATGATAGACATTTTCATTAAGCTAGTTATTTCCAGGAGCCTATCCAGATGTCAGCGGCAGGCTGATTTTCCAAAACAGCAGTGTAACATTGTGTGTATTTCAGTCACCTCCCTTAGCCATTTTTGTCACTGTATAAGTATAGTGAGCGGTCTCCTGTGTTTTGAGAAGTAGCATGAATTTTTTGGAGCGGCTCAGCTGATCAGTTGGTGAGTAGCTTAGACTTGTTGATTGACTTGTTCAGAGATGCTCTACATGTGTCTTCCCTCCCAGATCCAGGAGCTCTAGTGCAATGGTCAGGCTTTATGGGAAAGTTACAGAAGAATTAGCTAGCATGTACACTTGCTGCATGTTGCAGCTGTTAGTTTGCAATAGCAAATCCTTCAGCGTGCTCTGCCTGTCATGAATTGCAGATGGTGACGTGTGATCATGTCACAGTGACATGTCATGGTTACAGAGTGAAAGTGAGATTAATTAACTCTGACTTGCTCCAAGAAATGTGCTTAAACTCACATTATTAATGTAAAATAAATCCATTCCCTTGCATACTTTTTTATAGCTTCTTCATGTTGCAGTGTGAACCTACAGGAACTTCCAAAGTATGGGTCAAATTACTCTTTGCAATGGTGGCAGGTTAAAGCATGAACTAGAGTCATGGCTATCTTTCTCCTTATGTTAAAATTAGGAGTGGAGCCAGCCTGAATTCTGAGCATATGCTGTTCACTCCTGACTGAAGTGTGGCTTGAAAGTGCTCTGTGAAGTACTAAACAGGTGAACTGTCACCAGGGATCTGTAGACAGTATTAAAATTCACCTTTTTCTCTCTTCTTAAGAGTTGGGGAGCCTCACTACAGCTAACCTGATGGAAAAGGTTCGTGGCCTGCAGAACCTGGCTTATCAGCTGGGACTGGATGAATGTAAGTGCTGTACACAGATGTGACTGACTGCATTGCAAATCTTTCCACTAAAGCATGTGCTTGTACATTTGTAGCTGGAAAAGTGTGCTGGCAGATTTGGCAAGTGTTTGACAGTTAGTGACCTCTGGTAACAGGATGAGAGAATGAGCTTACATCTCCAACTTACAGCCTACCTGCATGGGGGAAACATGTGTTTCTGTCAGTCTGGCGTTACCCAGTGGCACAGAGACTTCTGTTCCTGACTTAACATTGGCTTACCTAAATCAGGTCACTTGGCTTAATTTCCCACTCAGACACTAAAGGTATTTCTCAGAATACTTGTGGCAGTACTTCTCTCAAATTTCATGCCCTGCCTCCACGGTGAAGCTTGCACTTGTGTATAGGATTCTCCTGTCACTTTGTGTTCGTACTGTTTTCTGCTTCTGTAGCTGTTACTTTTTTCTACACTCAGTTGTGGTGGGAGGAGATGTCATTGAGTAGTAAAGTTGACCTTCATCCCAGTTGCAAACAGCCAACTCTTGGTGTTTTTTGAAGACAGAGCTCCTTTCATTGTCTCGTTTAGGACTCTCTTGTTAACGGGTTGATGCGGCTTTGAGGATTTCAAGAGCATTGTGGAGTTGTTTTTAATGTTATCCATACATACTGACACATTTATTTTTTTTTCTGCTTAGTTTTTCTCTAATATAGACTGTGGTTGCAATTACTCTTGGGCTACACAAAGCACCAAAAGCTTTAAGTTTTCACCTTTCCTTTCAGTGGATAACAACTTAGTAATAAACCTTTAGAGCCTTTCTGACTGCAAACCTAGGATAGCCTAATGCATTCTTAATAACAAATCATTAAGCTGATTTTAACATATTTCAAGTTTTTTTTACTTTCAGTGCTAACATCTGTTAAGACTGTGTGAAGCATTTGGAGGAGTAAAAGTTAAAGTATAACAGTGTAAAACTGAGTCAAATGCAAGGATTAGCTGATGATTTGCTTTCTCAGTTAAGTTGTAGGCACTGATGTCAGACAGTGTTGTTCTGCTAAATGGACTTTAACAGAGCCTGAGTTGCAGTAAAGCTAGGGAGGTGTTTGTTTCCTTATTGCATGTGCAATATTTGTTGCATGTGTTTCCGTTTATTTTTACTGAGAACAAGTACATAGGTAAAGAAGACAAAGTGAGTTAAAACTGAAATATGTGAGGCTCAACAGTTATAACTTTAGTCTTGAATTTTCAAGCTTTATGAAAAGTTTCTGTGCTTGTAACTTCTTGTCACTGAAGGCAGTTTTCCTTTACACTGTAGTCCATTGAATACTTTGTGTGTCGTAATATACATTTATCTTTGGAAAATTTTTACCAGAAACTAGTTGTGGAATTTGAACAGGAGCTGCTCAGGACTGTTTTTCCTGATACTCTCTTCAGTTTATTTTCTCTTAGAGACTTAGATAATTGAGAGCACAAGAAAAAAAATCCAAAGGATCTGTTCATTAAAGTTGAGGGAGTTGTGGTTTTGTCTCGGAGGTATTGGATTAGTTTGTATCTCTGCATTGAAGTTTACTAGTCCCCTCTTGGCTGGTTAATTGAAACTGGCTGTCGAAAGCAGGACAAAACCCGCTGCTGACCAGTCTCCTCTAGATGGCAGCATGAGGCCTCGCGCAGGAAGTCTTGCTTCTTTTCGTTTTACAAAACTCTGACATTTCAGTTACGGTTTGAAGCTCTTCTTCCCAAGATTGCTTTTTGTGATGTATTTTCTCTTCACAATGTGCACTGTCTTTTTTCACGGTATTTTCAAGTGTTTCATCAGCGGTGAGTGTGAGAGACAGTTCTGCTTCGTTGTATTAGCAACTTACTTTTCCTTCCAAGTCTTCTCTTCTAGATCCCACCTCAAAACCCTCATATTTTCAAAGACTTTTATTTTCATCCAAGTTATTAATTAATGCTGTGCAGGACCAGAGTGATTCCTGCAGCACTCCATGACAAATGTATCTGTTGAGTGACACTGCAATCATGTTGTGAGATCTGTTATTGTTATACCCAGTTCACCACATACTTTACATCAATTTTGCATTAGAATTCATTAGGCAAAGTGCTGTGGGGACTGGGTACCTTTTGAAAAGTTTATTTATCGAGGTACTATTGCAACATTACCATTGAAATCCGAATAATTGATTTGACATATAGTTCGATAAATTAATAATTACTGAGTTACATGCTTTGTTTCTTGAATTGGTATGATCTCTCTTACTGTTTTGTCTATATAAGTGGGCTTTCTTGACAAATTTGGAACAGATGTATTGAATGTTTTATCCATCTTCAAGGGACATCTGGATGGCTTTCATCTAGGAACAGTTGAATACTGTTATCTGAAGTCCGTATTTTTGTCATCTGCAGTTCCAGCTGTGCCTAACCTTTTGGCCGTGGATTTCTCAGTTCCTCCTTTGTTGCATGCTTTTCACAAATTTCCTTTCTCTACAACCAACTTCCTCCTCTCTTTTTCCCATAGATTTACCTTTACTTTCTGGAATCTTGTCTAGTTTGTTAAATGCCCCATGGCTTCTGTGAATCAATCTAATTTGTCAACATATAATTCAGCTTTTCTTTCCAGCTTGTTCTTCCACTTTCTTCCTGGCATGCTGGTAGTTGGATTCTTGCTCAGAATATTCTCCCCTTCCTTAGCACAGAATTCACATTAAATGATAGCATTCCTTGAATGAAGCAGGATTTTTGTAGCATGACCCTTTTAAAAAAAATGTTTACTTTGCTCTTAAAGGACAGGCTATCATTGGATCTCTTTTGTGTATTGATTCTTTGTTAAAAGGTGATTCTGGAGTTCTCTAGCAGCTTCCAGGCTCAGGTCCTTGTGTCAATAAATTCTTTTAAAAATAAATTATTTTTCAGCACTTCTTCTGAGGTTTCAGCTTGTGTTTGTTTCCTTGTCTGCTTTTTAAGCTCTGTAAAATTCTGCTTCATCGTTTTGCTTGTAGCTGCTTTTTTTTTGTTTTGGTTCTTAGAATCACAGAAACATTTAGGCTGGCAAAGACCTCCAAGATCATGAAGTCCAACCTTCTCACATTAGAGCTTCTATTTTCCTTCTGTTAATGAATTATTTTATTAGTTAGAATAATCAAAACCAGGACTTTTAGATTAAAAGTCCTGCTTTCTGCCAATTTTACTGTTCCTGTTAATGTGGGTATTTTAATGGAGAAGGAATTTGGCTCGATGAATACACTGACTTTTAGTTGTTCATACAGTTAGGGTGACTTTGGGAGGCCTAGTAGCTCTTCTGAATGTGAGCTGCAGCCACTCTCATTTCTGAGTTTGGTGAAAAAAGACATAAAAGCCTTGTTATGAACTGTTTTCCTCCCCTCTTGTCCCTTAATTTTTCCACTTGCCGGCAGGCTTTGCTTGGAGTGGAGTAGTGAGCACTGCAGAATGAGCAGACCCCAGCTAATGGGGCAAGCAAGAGGGAAATAGTTGTTTTTTGGGAACCCAGTCACAGACCCTTTCTCAATGTTTGTGGCCCACAGAGCAGCAAGTTTCAAAACACCTGATGTAAATAACTGCAAATTTAGATTGCAAGCTCTGTTTTTCTGCTGGATGACCCAATGCACCTTTTGGAGCATCTGAGTTGACTTTAGAAGAATTTTGAAGTCTTGGTTTCATAAACTGGCAACTCTGAGAAGTCCAAGCATTTAAAGATATGCCCTGTCATCCTTTGGAAAATACGTGTACAGAGAAGTGTATCTGAGAACTACATACACAGAGAAAAATGTTTATCTTATAAAAAACCTAAAAGTTTGGTTTTTTCCAAACTTCAGAAGAAAACTTAGTATAAAAGTAACTGATATGTAGGATGGGAAAATGGGAAAAGCACAATGTCACTGGAGAAATGTGGTTGTCCAGGGACTTTCCAAAGGCCCTGCTTTGTTTCCCTGTGAATCTCTGATATTTTTCAGATAACACATGCTATACTGGTTCATAAGTCCTGAAATGCAAATACAGATAGCTGGTATCGCATCCATGTTTAAAAAAATCTCACTGATTCCAGAATGGTTATCTGGCCACTATGGTATCACAGTACAGTTCCAGTGATACTGTCAGTGCAAGACTTCCTGCAAAACCTGTTCTTCTTAAGCCCCAATATCTTTGTGAAGGTAAAAGTGCCTTGGTGTTGTGTGTGCCTTAAATACTAGAAAATGTGGAATAACTGACCAAACAGATATGAATATCATTTATAATTTCCCTGTCAGTGATTTTGCTTCTCTAATCTCTTGTGTTAGATTAAATTTTTATTTGGTGTTGAAGGTGGTTTGTGATGTTCTTGCTGTAAAATTAGGAATGACTGTATTATCCAATGTCAAATCCTCAAACTCTTTCAAGAGCAATAAGACAGTTCCCAAACATGTTCAACCAAGTCTCCTTATTTATAGTTTCCTGTGGTGTTGTGCACCCTGGCTTTCACTAGGTTGTAGCAACTTTGCTCCTATTTTCTTTGTAACGCTGATCTATTTTCCATATATGCTCAAGCAAATTACAGGGGTGCAGTGGAAGAGCTCTTTGATGAAGGGCCCACAGATTTGACCTGGATGACCTGGGAAATTGCAGGTGAACAGCAAAGGGTTGGTCATCTTGTAGCACCAGACTGATAGAGGAAAAGCTAGTCCAGGTTTGGTCAGTCAGTGATGATTTTCTTTAATATGAAGAATAAGTAAATGACTAGGGTTTTTTGGCCTAGAGAGAAACAGCTGATGTAGTATGTGGAAAAGATCTCTAAAACATTAATGCAGAGAACGTGTGACTAGGGGATGACTCTTCACTAAGTCTCTTAGTAGGAAGCCAGAGAGAATAAAAGAGTGTCAGGACAGAAATGAGGAGATGCTTGTGTTGTGCATTAAAATCAACACATCACCACCGGAGCTTGTGGGCATGAAGTTTCTCACTCAATAATGAGACAAATTATTGGAAGAGAAATCCTTCTGGGGTGTCTGACTGCTGAGAAGTCCCCAGTGGCTTGGACATCTTGGAGATGCAGAAAGCAGAGAGAGAGATTATTATGCAGATATAGCTATGTGCCTCCCTGCACTTACACTCTTCTATAGGTGTTTGCCATTGGCATGTCAGTCAGGGTGGTGTTGGAACGACTTCGTTTGACAATTGGTATTTTTGTTTATATATTTTAGCAGTGGGCTAGACTGCCTGGTAGTGAAGCAACCACTACCAGAAATCACTGAGGAGTCCCTGTCATGGAGGGACTCTTCCAGAGACAGCAAGAGATGGATGGGCACATATATGAGGAACAACTACCTTGCTCTCAAGTTAGGCTGTCCATGGTTGTGAATTCTTGCTGCAGCCTCAGCAACCTCTGAAATTTTTGAAAAATCATAAAGGAGTCCTGAACTCCAAACTATGTACAGATCACCACTTTTCCTTAGATTGGTAGTCTTCAGTTTTTCATTTTTCATTTCAGTTAAATGCTGTCTGTTGTGATCTCTTGCCTGCAAGTTTAGCCTTTTTTTAAGTATGGAGGGGCAGAGCAGTCCATCAGGATTTAACTGTAGCATTTTTTGAACATACACCCTTAGTTCTGCCAGTGATCCCTTGCAGGCTACTCTTGTCACTGAGTTTTGGATGGTGTTTATTTTTTGTACCTCATTTTTATGCTGATCATAGGTAGGATATATTTAAATTGGGCTCCGTGTTTGGTGGACAGAACATTATTAGATTAGGTTCCAGATGACTGGAAACTGGCCAATGTGACCCATTCACAAAAAGGGTGCAAAGGAGGATCCTAGTAATTATAGACCAGTCAGCCTGACCTCAGTAACTGGTGAGGTAATGGAACAGTTTGTACTGAGTGTCATCACAGAGAATTTACAGGATGGCCAGGGTATCAGACCCAGCCAGCATGGGTTTAGGAGGGGTAGGTCATGTTTGACCAACCTGATCTCTTTTTATGACCAGGTGACCCACCTGCTGGATGCAGGAAGGGCTGTGGATGTTGTCTATTTGGACTTCAGCAAGGCCTTTGACACAGTCTCCCACAGCAGACTCCCGGAAAAGCTGGCAGCCCACGGCTTGGACAGGAGCTCTCTTTGCTGGGTTAAGAACTGGCTGGATGGCCGGGCACAGAGAGTGCTGGTGAATGGTGCTGCATCCAGCTGGCAGCCAATGACCAGTGTGTCCCTCAGGGGTCTGTGCTGGGGCCAGTTCTGTTTAATATTTGTATTGATGACATGGATGAGGAAATTGAGCTTTTCATTAGTAAATTTGCAGATGACACTAAGCTGGGAGCGTGTGTTGATCTGTTGAAAGGTAGGAGGGCTCTGCAAAGAGACCTGGAACGGTTGGATGGATGGGCAGAGTCCAATAGGATGAAGTTTAATAAGTCCAAGTGCTGAGTCCTGCATTTTGGCCACAAAAACCCCCTGCAGTGTTATAGGCTTTGGAAGGTGTGGCTGGACAGTGGCCAGGCAGAAAGGGACCTGGGGGTACTGGTTGACAGTCACCTGAACATGAGGCAGCAGTGTGCTTTGGTGGCCAAGAGGGCCGAGGGCATCCTGGCCTGGATCAGGAATGGTGTGGCCAGCAGGAGCAGGGAGGTCATTCTTCCCCTGTACTCAGCACTGGTGAGGTCACACCTCGAGTGCTGTGCCCAGTTCTGGGCCCCTCAGTTCAGGAAGGACATTGAGACTCTTGGGCGCATCCAGAGGGGGCAGCGAGGCTGGAGAGGGGCTTGGAGCAGAAGCCCTGTGAGGAACCACTGAGGGAGCTGGGGTTGTTCAGCCTGGAGAAAAGGAGACTCAGGGGTGATCTTATCAATGTCTACAGCTTCCTGAAAGGTGGTTCTGGTCAGGTGGGGGTTGGTCTCTTTCTCCAGGCAGCAACGGGCAGAACGAGAGGACACAGCCTCGAGCTGCACCATGGGAAATATAGGCTGGATATTGGGAAGAAGTCACAGAAGGGGTGATAAAATACTGGAATGGTCTGCCTGGGGAGGTGGTGGGCTCACTATCCCTGGATGTGTTTAAAAGGAGACTGGATGTGGCACTTGGTGCCAGGGTTTAGTTGAGGTGTCAGGGTATGGGTTGGACTTGATGATCTTGAAGGTCTCTTCCAACCTAGACATTCTGTGAATTCTGTAAACTACAAGACAGGGCAGGACAGTTTCTACACTTGAACTTTGTATATACAGAGTTGCTGAATTAGAATCCACATAAGGAAAGAAGGGAAGATAATGTATCATTTTACTGAAATATCTTTTTCCTTTTGTGGAATGGATTGTCTTTCCTAGGAGTGTCTCCCATGTAGCACAAACATGCAGTGTTTTTAGGGTCCATGCAAAACACCTGGCCTTTGTACCCGAACAGGCTTCTATCAGTGCTGGAATTGATCAGATAAAAATATCTCCTGATCTTCTGATAACCGCTTTTTCTTTAGTCCTGGCAAGACAGAGGCTTTTTAAGCTCCAAGGCCTTACTTTACATTTGTGAACATGGCCTCACTTCTGCATTACAGTTGCCTGGTGTTCTTTCTGGTGTGTATGTACAGTTGTTTGCAACAAAATATTTCAGGTTCTCACGTTTGTAAGAAACCAATATATGAACAGATGTGTAAGTAAAGGGTGCTTTAATATGTCTTATGACATCTTCTGAAATCTGTTGTTGGTCTGTTTTAGTAAAAGCTGTATGTCCACTCTGTAGTCTGGAGAGTTGCATGGAAAAGTGAATTGGCCTCTTACGGTTTCTTACTAGTCAAAAAGAGGTTTTGGAATTTGTGTAGAAGAGCAGACTCTTTCTATAACATTTTCTTGGAGAAATAAGTCTATCTAAAGTGTTCTTACCATCTTGATGCTGACAAGAGTGAGGAAGATGCTCACTTTTTCTTTGTTATAAGCTGGCACATCCAGGAGTACTGTGCTTCTAGCATTTGTGGGCCTGTATTAATCTGAAACATGATGGAAGAAATTATGTTTTGGATTGCCTACATTGTTCTAAATATGTTGGGCTTGGAAGAGAACAGTGTCTGCCAAGCCTAGTGCTTGTTATGTTGTTAAACAAAATACACAGTTTGTTTACTTGTAAGAGGAACTGTCCTGCATGAGAAGAAGCGGTTTGAGGTGTGTGTGCTTCAGTTATTTCTGCTCTGCTTAGAATTTTCTTTGTAGCAACAATTTTTTGTCTTGGTTAGTTTACTGCCTTCCCTGCCTTGCTGAGTGAATCTCCATCGTGTTTCACTTTTGCTTGAAAGCATATTTCTCACTTATTTTGTTACTTAATACTGTGTTTGGCAAGGACTTTATGTGAAATAGTATACTTCATGTGCTTCAAAGCTCAGAGTTTTACATCTGGACAACAAAATTATGCTCTTTGGACACTGGATTTCGGTAATACACAGCTTGAGGATTTACTTAGCAGAGTTAGTAGACTTCTCCCATAGAATGTGTCACATTTTGGATGGTTCATTTTTGGGTTAGGCGATGATCACAGACAATCTTAGGAGCTCACAATCAGCTGAAATGGTTGGTTTAGTTTTTCACAGTAGGAAAAATGTGGAGGCTGTTTTCACTTTACATTCATAGTAGTTCTTGGGCCTTATTTGATTGTTTCAGAGAGGTGAAAAGAACACTTAAATTGTCTGTTAAGGTGTTTATATGGTTCTGTCACCACAATATCCAAAGTGCTATGATTTCCATGTGAAACCTTGGCCTTTCTCCTGATTCTTTTCACACTCTCCTCCCACACTGTAGATCTACCGCTTCATTTTAATGCACAATGCTGTGGTAAGAGATACTCTGCATCTCCAGAGGGGCAAGGAAATCACCTTTCCTTATACTGTTCCCTGGGTGGCTTATTTACAGGCAGGATTTTTCTGGCACCTCCTGTTGGAAGAGCAAGACATCAGAATGCCAGCTTGAAATTGCCATTCGTACATGATCTGTGAATTGGCTAATTCTGACGTGTAGGTAGTTAAGAAATTATTACAGTCAGAGGAGTCACGACCTCAACTTTTTATCATCATCTTCATTGGCTTGTGCCCCAGTTTGGAAGTGAAGGAGGCATAGGAAGTTTTAATTGTACCTGTGTGATTTATCCTCAGTCAGCTCTTTAATTTCTTCTGGCTGTCTGAGGTTTCCGACACGCTGTAAATTTCTCCAACTTTTTCATTATCTGCAATTTCTTTATGACTCATGAATCGGAGTGGAGAGAGAGTGTGGATTTACAGCAGAGATAAACATGTCCATAAAGTCTGTATCTCTGTCAGTAATTGTACTGCTGTCAGTGACTGTCCTGTTTTACAGGTCTCTCTTGGGAGAGGAACACGCTTTGCTACCAGTGTCAGAGAAGTGTTCACTTTGATTTGCATTAACATGCCAGGAGATTAGGTTGCAATGGTGAGGATGGAAATTGAGTTTGGACCATGGCTGCTATTGTTTTTTTTTAATAAATGGGTGTGTAGCTGAGTTGCCCTCTGTGTGCAAGAAAAAAAAAAAGGAGGCAGGTTCAGGTTGTTCTTAAATATAAAATCAGGGAGAGACAGTATACTGATGATACCAGACGTGATTCTACCCGTATGCATAAATAGTGCTTCTTACCATAAAACAAATGCTGTGTCTAGGTAACTGTCATATATGGAAAAAAATACTGCATGGATCCTTAGGGTGTTCTGCTGGTAAAGTAGAATGAATATTTCTGTAAGTTTCAAGAAATTTTTGCGTCTTTGCCTTCTTGCCCTTCCCTTACTCACAGGGAAAGATGCTATTGTGGGCATTGGTGGTGAGTGCTAATGCATCATCGTAGTCTCCAGGCATTGATGATTCTGATGGCTGCAGAAGGAGGTGTATACTCGTGAAGTTTGAGAAAAGGAAAACAAAATCTCTAAAACTCTCCTATATGTGTTAGAAGTTCAAACTTCATTTTCTCTGTGCTTGTTTTTTCTGTTTGGTGCCTGTTGCAGATACTTGTCTACGTTGAATCTTCTTTTGTTAGGTTCTAAAGTTTGGGTTGGATTTTTTTGTCTGTGGCTTAATAAATTTTTTCATAATAAGGCAATTATTTTACCACAGAATTATTTTCAAATATCCAAAGTGACTGTAAAACCCCAAATTTCCATTATGTCAGATACTGAGTCTCCCAAATGCAGCTGACTGCATTTTTCTAAATCTGATGGACACCTCTTACCAAAGGGAGATTATCATAAACAATGTAAACTCTGTGATTGCATAGATAGCTTTAAAATGTGGTTAGATGTAGAGGTGTTAGAAATGCTAAAATGACACCTGCCATTGCACGGTTAATTCTGGAGCCTGAAGTTAGAAGTACAACAAGGAGTTTTTCCAGTGGTAGACAGTGTCCCATCTAGCTCTGATAACTGAGTTTCCAAAGCAATATATGTAAGGATCACATGCTAAGTGGCCCAAAAGTTGGCAGATAGCTGCTACTGAAGTGAGTGATGCTCAATGCAACAGCAAAATTCTAAATAAAAGCTGAGTTGATGAGGTGCTCTTTACCTGATCTTTATTGGAATGTGGTTTTTTCCTTTTCTCTTGTCTTCCTCCTCACCTTTTCTACGTGCCTATGCCTAGTTTGTGAATCTGATTTTGTTAAAACAAAGGTTACCTCTGAAAGGTACTTCAGCCAAGATGTATTACTTGCTTTATTAAAACAAGACAAAAACAACACCTCTGCCTCCACCAAAAAGAAACCCAGGACAACAAACACCAACAAACAAGAACAAGAAAATAAAAACACCAAACCAAAACAAAAACCAAAACAAAACGTTTCTTATATCCTGGTATTCATGCCTAAGAATGTCTCTTCTGAAAGTCCCCTTTGTTTCTTATAGTTTATTCAATAGTAGGAAGAAATTCTGCAATTGTTTGATCCTTTCTGGAAAAGACTTTTTGAATTTATGTTGATAGAGTGAAGGTTGACCTAGATACTTCCTGTGATTAAGAAAAGGGAGCCTTTTCAGTGTTAGTGGGTAAGAAGAGAAAGAAATTTGATTAATCTGAAAACTAACTGACCAAACTGCTCTGAAGACTTTGAAATCAGTCATCTGATTCATCACCATTAACTTCTGCAGGATTTTTGGTATGCTACTCAAAGCACCAATTTTGTGCTTTGCGAAGACATCTGGAATATGAGCACTGATCAGTCAAGTAGTGGAACACATTGTGCTGTCACCAGTTCTGCATTCTCTGTTCTTGGAGGTTTTCCAGACCTGACTCAAGTAAAGCTTTAGGCAGCATGATCTGACCTCATAATCGACCCTACTTTGACCAGGAGACCTCCTGAGCCCTTGTAACCCTGATCATTCAGTGACTCTTAGTTTCTGTGATCTGAGATCTCCTTTCTAGAACTAGAAGTGCATTCAAAGCCTGCATTGCCCACAGCACCAAACGGTTCACCTTATGAGCTTTAGGCAGGTGCAACTCCATGATCTGCCTCTCTGGGAGCAGCTCATTAGGGAGATACAGTTCATTTGGTATAATTCTTTAAGCAGAGAATGGTCCTCAGCATACACAGTGGTTCTTGTGTGTCGTGGCTGAAATGAACAGTGAAACCACCCTCATCTGTCTAGACAAGCAGAGGGTCAATGGGGCTTGACTGAAGAGCTTTTAGCCACAGAAGTAAAGGAATGGGCTGTCACATTAAAGCATTTCTACCTGCCACATGCTTGGCACAGAAAGAAACATGGCTACAAACAAAATGTTCTTACATTATACTGTCAGAAACCTATCTTTGCTACTCTCATTCTGACAGGATAACTTGTAGACTACTGTCAGTGGAGGAATTGAGGATGGGGAAAAGTTTGATCAAGCATAAGGTTATATGCATTTTTCCATTATCGTTTAAAAACACAAAAATGCCAAACAAATCTCAGGAGTCATTCTAGCAGGGACTCTTGAACCTTCACGACTGGTCTGTATTTATTATTTAAACAACTTTTGCTGTCTATGCCTTTGTTCACTTAAAACTTCCCACTTCTTCTGTGTTACTGGAAGATTTACTCTGAATTACAGATATTGGAAAGATTATCTCTGTACCCTCTCTGTCTGAAATGTTTTCCCGTAAGTTTTGGCTTCTGGCAGGAGTGAAGAGAGACTTTTCTTTCACAGTATGGATTGCTGGATCTATTTGCAGAGCAGCAGCTGATCCTAGTGAAAAATCTCACTAGAGTGTGACTTCGGAGACTTAGTTCAGTTTCTGGCACTACCCCTCTTCTGCTTGGTTTGTTTATTTGCCTATTTCCTATCTCCCCAGCTGTAAGGTGGCGTTCATGTTAACTTTGTTTTCAAGGCATTGAAAACAACCCTGAAATTTAAAAAACAGCATATAAAGCATTTATTGTTAAGTAAATTGCTGTGTGCTACTGTTTGTTGTTTCCCTCTGCTTGCTGCTATTATATGCCACAGGAAGGTATCGTTAGAATATTGTGTCAGTCATCAGAAGTAAAATGACAATTTGATGATAAAACAGATCCCAGTATCAAATGCTCTTCAGCCTGGGACCCAAGCAGACAGGCAAGGCCATTTGCAGACATTATATATATAAGAGGATTTCTATTTGCAAGCAGCATAAAGGTTAGAAATTATTAGTCTGTATCCATTCTAGTGCCAGAGATTATTTACCTGTTTTGTTTGCTGTATTCCTTTTCAGTTTGTCCATTTTGGATCTAGTGATAATGCATACAAAGCTATGTGAAAATTTGCTAAGCATTTTGTGTCACTTTATTGAGTGGTTTCAGTTGTTCTGAGCATGAAGTCTTCTGTAAGATCAATAATGAACTTGCCACCTTACCTCTTGCATCTGCAGTAAATACAGCTTTGAACATCCCGTCTGTACAATGTTGCTAGACCAAGTCTGATAGTATCTGTCTCTTATTGCCTCATTAACTTGTGAGCATTAGAACAAGATAAAAATGCCCTAAAGCCTCTTATCTGATGATTGTTGTAACCTTCTGAGTGCCATTAGTTTAAGTTTGCAATCCAATGCTTCCCCTGGGTATGAGGAGCACTGATTAAAACTGAAGTGTCCCCAGAGGCTTTTACAGCTGTCATGGGCGCGGTGGCTGCCCCTGCCCAAAAGGAGCAGGAGGGCTGGAGGTCCCGGTTGGGGGGGCCACTCTGCAGACATCCGCGTGGCTGCCCCAGCTGTTCCGCTTTGCCTAATGAATTGTTTTACAAGGAGAGGCTGGATATTGTCATCACAAGCTGCCTTCCCCAGGGACTGAAGCCAGCCTGATAATGACTAATGTTAGTGATAGTAATTGAAGTGTGATGGCTCTCCGGGGACTTTCACACACGCAGAGCTGTCAGGCACTTGTGGCTGGTACAGTCCCTTGAATACCTCAGAAATGCTTTCTAATTGCTTGACTTTTATAACTAGTTCCCATACATACCCTGCAGAAATACACATTTTAAGGGCATAAAGGGGAAAAGGAGCTGAGGACTCTACTCTGACCCTTGGTGTACGTGTGTGGTTACTGACCTGACGTGTTGCCAGTGAGGATGGCTGGGTGTTCTTGCTCCCCTTAGTCTTAGTGTGGACCTGCTTGGTGCCTGCACAGGCATGTACAACAGATTACACCTGAATGTACCTTTTCTTTTATGTCTAAGCCTTGTCTTCCTGATGCACAAAGCTTTTACTTGATTTTAAAAGAAGACAATATCTAAGAATATCAAAGGATTGCTGGTGTTAATCACGTGGAAGCAATGACAGCTATTTGCATTGGTTAAGCATTGAAAACTGAATGTAAGGTAGAAGAAAAATCTTGTAAAAACATAGCATATCCATGTGTCCCAATATGACTGGAATGTATGGGCATGAGATTTTGGGAACTTAGGGCAGAGAATAACCAGTTTATGTAAAATGGAGTGATTTTTGTTCTGAAAATGTTCTCATTTAGAAGTGCATTGTTGAATATAGCAGTGATCCTGAGATAAAAATAGCCCCATTGGGATACTGTACTCCTGACTTCCAGGATCCTATCTTGAATTTGTCGGGGTGCTGAGATACTTTGATTTGCCTCTGTCTCTACAGGAAGGTTTTGGCTTTTTGAGTTCTATCTGGAGATCAAAAAAGGAAGCTTAATGCTGTTGCCAGCAGAGTAGACATACTACCTCTTCTCATCATATTCATTGCAAGTTTGTTCTTCACCTCCCCCCTCCAGTGAAGTGTTGGCTCTTAGAAATTTATTTTGGTAATAAAACATTACTTTATACTTGCCCGTGAAAGCATGTTTGAAGGCTGTTTGTGGATTCTTTAAAGTGTCCAGGAGACTGTTGTTCCCTAAGCACACTGCAAACTCTTATCATAATTAAGTCTGATGAATTAACGTGCAGAAAGTTAAGCTCATAACTTTAAGGGGTTAACTTAGACTCTCAAAATGTGGACCCAAACCTGTGGCTGCTATGCTATAATTCAGTTGTCAGTCCCAAAATTGTATGCTTCAATGGGTTTTGGTTCTGAGAAAATGGGTGAGTTTATTCTTGATATTTTTGGTCACAATGAGGAGATAATAAAGTTGTGCTTACCGCTTTTTGTAGTTGTAAGCCTTCACAGTAAAGCTGAAGGATATAGTTTAGTTATTTTCTTGTAATTTATCTTACGACTTGTACTGTAATTGAGGAGGTGGGAATAGGAAATTCCATGCTGTGTAAGTAGAGATTTTCAGCCTGTAATTTAATTTTACTGATTGGTTGCTACAACACAAGCACAAGAGTGGAGGTAATTGAAAGACATCTAATAACTGATTAAGTAGATTTCACCTATGCGTCCTTTTGAGCACTGTTTTAGTGAAAGCTTGTAAACTTTATTATAGTAGGTTCAGCAGAATATATTTTCTGTGTAGAAATTATTTTACATTGATAGGACATTTTCATATGGTTAGTTTTTATGCTATGAAGCATATATCCACATATTGTTTAAACTTCACAAAGTGACAATTATTTTGGTGTCACTATGCACTGTCATGTAAAATTTTGCTTTTCAGGTATTTGGTGATGTTTTACAAACATATGTATTATAAATAAGTATCTCTAAGTCCTTGCACAACTTCCCCCAAACCTATTATTACATTTTAAAGCTTTCCAAGTTTATGGGCAATCCAGTAAACATTAGCTGCCATATTCTTCAAATTAAAATGTGCCTTCTGTTTTCTCACTGTGGGGTTTGATCTCTGTTCTACTGAACCAGGTAAAATTGGGCTTGGTCAGTAGCTGGAGGGGAATCTGTGAAGAGCTCAGGTATTGCATTAACCAGCATTGGTGTCCTCCTGGAGGGTTGCTGAACTGTTATCCCGTGGTAGCTCTAGAGGGCTCTCTGCTGTTGGAAATGTCACATTTCTAATGACTTATATGACAAAGGTCTTAATAACCTGTTGGTCATTAAGGAACTCGTAACACCTTTTTTGCAAATACTAGCCTCATTGTCATCAGCAAAATACAGCATATGCAATTAGAATCTAATTTTCTCCAGCATCAATTAAAGGGTCTCATTTTTATTCTGAACTGTGTTGTGCTCTGCATGTAAATGTCTGTCACTTAAGTTACAGCATTTAAGTAGTGTAGGAAGTAATTTTTGCGTGTGCAGTTTGTGATGATACTTGTTAAGTCAGTACAAGTATGATATTGCTGGCACTGACCATGCAAGAAAGAGAGAAGATAATCATCTCAGGCTTTACTGTAATCATGCAGTTTGTTACTGTAGTAGCCTTAAAAGCATATGGGCATTGTTTCAGGAGAACTGGAAATAAATGTATAAGATGGAGGATGAGGTGGGACAGGATGGAAGTATGAAGAGTACTTTTTGGCAGAGTAATGGGTGTTTGTCATCAAGTTCTGTCAAGGCATTAGAAAGGAAGGAGTACGTTCTGGTAATATTTCTGGTTTTATTTTAAAACCCCTTGGGTGTTATACAGGGACATGAATTCCAGTTCTGCTTGGGGAGTGGGTAGTGGTGTGCTGGGTTTGACTGGATATCTGTATCAGACTTGGTTGCATCAAAATGGACTTTAAACTGGTTGGTCTGAAAATCAGTCAAGCAGTTAAAGGTTGTAATGTTGTGCTCTCTGTTGTAATAGTAAATTCTATTCTCTTACAGTTTTGTAGGGGTTTTCTGTGTATATGTGCCAGTGCTACATTGCTTTCACTCAGCTGTGTTTTGAAAGCAGTAAAATCCAGAAATAACTAGGAGTAACATCTGTGAAAACTACAAGACTAGAAATAACATCTGTCTGGGCTAGAAATAACTGCAACATGATTGCAGCTTACATTTTTCAGCACCTTTGAGTGTCATGGGTTGGATGTCTGTTATGGACAGTGCTGTGGTGTTCTGTGTGATAAGGAGCTTACATATTGAGGGACTGAAAATAATGTTGGGTTTGATGCTCAGTGGGCTTCCCAGTGAAAACATGCACGAGTGTCCTGTTTTACCTGCAGTGAGTTCTCTCTTGTGTATTCTGCAAAGTCCTCTTTTAAAATCACCCTTGTGAATTTACTGCTGAAGGGGGAAAAGGTGAACTATGGATAGACTCAGGAGAGGAAGAGGTCGTTTTATTTTCATTGGTAGCATTTGCAGTTCCCCAAGCAATGAGGGCTGCAGAAACTGGCTGTTGGGAGCCACAACTTGATTAGATGTTTAGGTCTGTTGTAAAATCCTTTGGTGTCTGCTTCTTGGGGCAGCATGAAAATCCTCCTTATACAGTGGAGGAAAGGTGTTGAGAAATGTTTTACGTAAATTCTGTGTCTTTTTCCTTCTTCTAGGAACTACATTTCATAGTAGGCAAAATATGCTGAATCACCCTTATCTGTGGAAAACACAAACTAATAACAATTAAGCTATTGATTAATTTCTCAGGCAGTAAAAAGATGCCTTTTCCAGAATTTGTTTCCCCATGCCATCCTTGACTTCAAACACCTGCAACATACAAGTTCTGATTTTAGATGAATTCAAACGCTCAGTCCTCCTAGCATTTTGGATGTATTTATTGCAGGTACTACATCTTTTCATGTCTAACCACTGTAATTTGAGAGGAAATAACATATTTTCTATTTAAGGTTATGGGTTGTATTAGTTTAGGCGAAGTGGGGATTTAATATGTTTTAATGCACCACCGTGATTTTTGTGTAATGGAATCTTAAATTAAAACCTTTTGTGTAACTACTGAGCTTGTGCTTGTAAATTCAGAGGATATAGACATAGCCAATTTTAAAGTACATAGGATTTTGGAATGTCTTTTGATATATTTTCAAGTAATTGTGATTGAACTGAAATATTTTTTATGAGCTACAGTATTGTGGAGTGGCATCAGCATCCTCTTTATGCTTTGACTTGTTAGTCTTGAATACTTTTGTAGTCAGTTAATAGCATGATCACAATACTGAACCTGCTAAAGAAAATGTCTCATAACAATGTCTCAGAATTAGTGTTAACAGAAATGTTCTCAATATGTTTAAACGTGCCTCTGTTTTTCATATAACACTGTATATTGTTAAATCCTGTCAGTTTTGAGATCTAAGCTCATGATTTAGGAAAGAATTAGTCAAAAATAACCTTTTGGCTACTGCATCTGTGTGAGGGCCATCCACCTCGTTCAGAGCATTTGAAAATACAATCCCTCTATTTACTGTGTTTACCTATGGTTACTTCCCTGTAGAGCTGTTCAGGAAAGTCACCAAAGGCAGAGGGGGACAAATTGAAAGCTACTTGGGACAAATTTGTATTGAGAAGAAAAAGGAAATAAATATTTTCTATAGTCTTCCATTCCTAGTTGTTTTTTGATTAAGTAGCTATGGTGGGTAAAATTCAGGTGTATATGACTTTTGGAGATCACTACACAGCTGACAGTGATAAAAAGAGTTTTTCACCAGTGGTAGCCTTGAACCTTCAGAGGCCTGTGTATATAAGCTTTATGTTATATGAAGCTGTATTCTAACTGCCTTAAGGTCTATCCAGTGTGTATAAGTCTGAAACCTCAAGGTCTGCTTTTTACTGAGTACTCCATATCTCTTTTTGAAACAATAGAGAAATGACGTTTTAAATTGCTTTTAGCCATTTTCACTTTTTGGTAATCAGCAGCATCACAGACTTTCTGCATCTGAGTTTGAATGTACAGTAGTGGTGTTCCATTTCAAAAACAGTTCAGTTGAAATTATTACAGTGGAAATAATGTAAAGGTTGTAACAGTATGCAGTTTTCAAAAAGCTGAACTTGATGTGTAAATCCATACATTAATGTTACCTGGCAGTTGTTTTCAGCACCGTTCTGAATGTTTTATTCAAACTTCTGAAAATGCATCTTTTTTGTCTTTATTATTTTGGCCTAATTTTGTTGCATTGGTGGCTCTGTTCAGTGAACTTTTTCCAGCCATTCCACCCACTGAGCCATCAGTGGATAGTAATTCTCTAGTTGCAATGGGTGAAAATGCCTACTCTCTGAAGAGCTGGCTTGTGCATCCTTGTCTGAGGGTCTGGTCTAAATCTCTTGGTCACGCTGGGGTGACCACAGTGTGTTTACCAGGCTGAAGTTGCAAAGTCTTCAGTGTCCAGGTTGCCTGGTGCTTCCCTGTTAGAATTCAGTGTGCCAGACCTACGGCACCCCTGTCTCTCATGAATGGAATTCAAAAAGACACTTAGATTTCCATAAATAAATTAGGAATTCAGTGGCTTCTTCCGGCTAATCAGGGCAGGCTGATAAACCTTGCTAGCTGTTTAATAAATGAATTGTGACTGATTACCTATTAATATGGACGCCTCAGGAATTCACCCTGGGGGAAGCAGAGCAGTGAAATAGAGAGGGGCATGGCCCCCTGGGAAATCAGGGCTTCATGTTTGCAGCTTAAATATCTCTGTGAAGTATCAATAAGGAGGTAATTGAATTTTGAACACAAACATGAGCGCCGGATGGATGAAGAAGAGGGGGGCCCTGATCATCTCTTCATGCCCCTTCATACTCCCCTCCCCTTCCCCTTAGAGACCACTCTAGTGGAGATAGATGCTAAATCCATTAAATAAAGATTAGACTGTGTCGTGGTAGAAAATGGCAGCTTAGCTAGATCCCTGGGCAAATTGGGACCTTTAGCAATACAGAAAATTAAAATATACATTTTTAACAAGTGTGCTGTCGACACAGTAATAATGACTCTGTGGCTTGTGGGGTTTGCTCACCTTTCAGATCTGCTTTTGTTTGGTTATATCACTTGCTCTTGTTTTGAAACCAGCCTTCTTGGTCTCTCTGAAGCAGAGAAGGCTTAGGGGAAGGAAGGTTATTTTCCCACCCTGCTTTCTGTCTTTGGCACTTTTTATTGGTTCGTATGCCTATAATAGCATAGAAGATCAGTACTTTTGTATTTGAATATGGAAATAATTAACTTTGGCTCTGACATGCTCAGTCACGTGTTCTGAAAAGTAGTTGGAAATAGTCTAGAGGAAGCATGGAGATGTAAATGTGACCAAAGTTTTTATAAATGGTTTTCATTTTCTAAGCACATGGCTTTGTTTTTTTATTTACTCCAGATCAATTTTTCTGAATTCTGCTCTTACGGGAAAGATTAGTATAGGGGTGTGCATTGTAAGAGGTGAATATTCTTTTTTGTCACACAGTGAATTGTAGAAACACAGCTGAAGTGGCATTCAAGGAGTGACAGTCTTTCTTTATAATACTGTGCTGGACACAGAGCACAACCAGGCCTTCTTCGCAATCTCACATACCCTGTTGTCTGTTGCAGAAAATCAACAGATCCTCTTGAGTTTTGCAGGCAGAACCTCATCTGCCTGTACAAGTAGAGGACCGGTTGCCATACTGGAGAGATTATTCCCGTTTTTCCAAGTAAGATGATCATCCTACAGAACAAAGTCCAAAATTATTTGTGTTTAATGATTTGGAACAAGAAATGTGCCTAAACCAATGTTTTCCTAGAGGTAACTGCTATTCCTTCCATCTAGAATTTTTTTTTTCTTTAGTCTAGATAGTTTTGAGAATGGAAAGAGAAAAAAAAGGTTTTATGCTGTGCTGAATTATGGTGGACTGAGACAATAGTAACATGGAGACTTCCACCTGTTCTTCCGTATCTGCCTGATAACACCACTTCCCTTTTTTCAGACTCCTCTCAGATATTAGCAGTTGTGCCCAGAAAACCCTTGATGCTGCATCCTCAGCTTTAACTGCAAAGAAGTGAACCCAGCATCTTTATTTTTTATTTAAGAAGAGAAGTAGATATTATTAAGTATAAAAATGTATTAGCATACAGGGGTCTATTCCAGAGACAGTAGTGAGTGTACTGGGAATGTTTTGGCTTCCATTAAATTAGAGCTGCATTCAGACATGGTTTTCTATTTGTTTAACAAACTAGCATCTGCTTCCACATCCTAGCAGTTTCCTCACTTCTCTTTTGTGACAGGTGTTTTGCATTGGGAATGTCTGTATTCTTTCATCCAGCCATGTTTCTAGGAAGAAAGAAACTTTGTAAGCTGGCTTAGCCTCAAAGTTTCTCTTTCATGGTGTTGACACCAAATTGAAAATGAGCAGGTACCACCCCCTGGTTAAATTGCAGTAATTGATTGTGTGTATGTGCTGGAACCTGTCTCATTTGAAGAAGCCAGATCTCAAGCCTCCCTTGGTAAGGGGAGATTACACGATAAGGTTTACCTTTGGCCAAGCATGTTGATCATGGGCTTCTTCTTTCTTGGGACTTACTGACCTTTGTTCTTGCAAGGAGACAGTTCCTCTCCCGAAATGCACCCCTCTCTTTCTGATTCTCAGTCTGCTGTTTATAGCACATCTCATTTCTTTTAACCTTAGCTGGCCCCTTTCAAAGGAGTCACCTGTACCTTGACTGCCTATGTCCTTTTTTTTTCTTATGCTACTGGCATTTCTGTATCACCTATCCCTCTGCCTGTTTTGGAGATTTTCTGCCCTCTTCTTTTTGCTTGTACACTTAGACTAATTTTCTAGCTCAGGAGTCTTCCTTCCTATGTATATCCTAAATTTAAAAGGCGACTCTTGCTAATTTGTTCTGTAGGTTCTTCTGAAGGCAGGCATGTGCCAGGAACCTCACAAGCTTATGGCTTTCCATATTAAGGCACTTAGTGATGCAACATTTTAATTAAATTAACCAGAATTGGTAAATTGTAGATAGACAGATTTTCCAGATCATCTCAATATGAGCTTTTAGAGTGATCAACACTCTGCTGGTGTTTAATCCATCAGACTGCCATATGGAGTGTTGAAGAGTAGAATATCTGTTTATTAACAATTGTTGTTTTTTCACGTCAGCAAGTACGATTTTTGCATTTGAGGACCTAGGAGTGCAATCTGTTCCTGCATCTCTTACATGAGTTATATCAACCTCATGCCAGACCTCATTTCATGCCAATCCCTCATTTTTTACTCAATTTAGGTGATCCAATAGGCTGTCTAAATGGCATAATAGAACAAGAGGGTCATTCAGACAGAGTCTTCAGAAGTTCTTTGGTTACACTATTGCAAGGGGAATGTGCTCAGATGTCCTTTATGAGAAATTGCAGATAACCATGTTGTCGGTGATTTCTTTGAACAGTTGAGACACGTTAAATAAAGCTTTGCAATTGGATTGACCATAATATAAGTCATAATCCACAGAAGTCAGAAAATTGTTCAAGATTAAGCCAACATTTTATTCACTCTGATTTAATAAATACTTCTTCTCAAATCCTAGAATATCTGGTGTTGGACTACTCTAGGAATAGAATTTACCTGTCTCTTTAGAGCAGTTGTCTGTTCCATTTTATTGTAAAATACAAGTCTGTTTCTACTCGTTTAGCTGAGTGAATGCTTACCATTGTTGGTCTTTCCAATGGGAGAAATACTCTTCAGGCAAGTGGAAAAAACCTTCTTGTGTTGTGATGTTTTCATTACTCTCTTCAGAAAGAAGTATTAGCTCTTCTAGAATGGGAGATGAGATTAGTGCAGTGCAGGAATATGTTTTGCAGCACAGGCATCAGGTTCTCATCAGATCTATTCTAAGATATATTTCTCTGTAAGAACCCCCTGAATTCTCAGCTGGAGTAAAATGCAATCATTTTTTACATTCAAACATGTTCATAAATACTGGCTTATTTACTTTCTTGGATGCATTAGAAGAGATGTGCTTATTAAGACAACTTCAAATTTGATCTTCGTTTAGGTAAGGTACGAAGAGCAGGGAGCTGTTCGTCTGAGTTGGTGGTGATAGATGGAAAACAGTGGGTGTTTGCCTTCATTGGAGTTGTCTGTCTTATCCAGCAGATGGCATTGAAAATGTACCTGCTGGTCTCTCTTCTTGCTAAGCACTGCCTTAAATGAAATCCAAAATCCTACGAGCTGGACTCTTCCCTTTGGTGCACAGCTGCAGATCACTTCCTAATGAGGATTTTGAGTGCCCCCTGCCTGCTGGATAAAACAAAAGACCTGCTGCTGGATTCCCAGAGAGGGCACAGATTCTCCAAGCCAGTGGCAACATCTGTCCCCGTGAAGGGTATGTCTTAGGCTGGTGACAGTAGAAGTTTATAGGCCCTTTGCATGTGTGTCAGTGAGAGGAGGAGAAATGGTGAATGTTGATGATTTTTAGAGTGGTTATCACCTAGTTTCCAATTAAATATTGAGGAAAGTGGGATGTAGATGTATTGTAATGATTCCAATTGTAACGGTTATGGCAGTGAAACCGAGAAGTGGAAAGTTTGTACTATGAATGAAGAGAACATCATTTCTGTAACACTTTATCTTTGTTTCCTGTCTTTTCAGTACTCTTTTATCTTTATTCTCTTTTCAGTAAATAGTTCTGGTAATATAATTTCTGTGCAAGCACTACAGTACTCATGCAAGGTAGTGTTTTATTACTCTTAAGAAGCCAGATAATTTGAAAAAATTAAAAAATTTATGTACATGAAACATAGCTATCTTGTAGAGTTGATGTGAATGCATGTGTCAGTACTATGTAGCATGGCTTTGTTTTTCTCATATGGTATGTTGTTTTATATTGTGACTGTAGCAACATACATATTTCAGAGTATTTAGAGCACAGTGGGAACTAAAGAACATTGTTACCTTTCTAGAACCTATGGGATTAAAAAGGCTTCCCAGCAGCCCTTTCATTTCCCTTACATCTGAGGGACCTGAATATTTGTTGAAACTGGAGCTTTTTACTCCTCCTCCAGTGCCAAATTATTTGTGATCCCTTTTTCAATGACTGCTGTTCTGTTGCTCATTCTGTTGCTTGTGACCAAGTATAATGTTTGACTCTCCAGTAAGTCCAAGCACCCAACCCATAATCTAAATCTTCCATTTTTTTTTTAATATAACACTTATGGAATGAGACCTTTCCTATCTTATAACACAGGGCTTATCCAAGTTTTTATAACATTATACCTTTCTCAGAATCTTTTACTCTGATCTTGTCAAATCTTGTTCCACTCACAAAGATGAGCTCCTTACTTTGACTGTGATCAAGATCTCATTTCTACACATACTTCAGTATTGTATCAGACCATTCCTCCATTTCTCTTTCTCCTCATGTTTTTTTCTATGTTGTTCTGATGTTCTGTATGTTGTGGGTTTTTACATGACTTTTGTGTTTCTGAATGAAAGACTTCCTGTTTGGCAGAATTGTCTTGACAAATCTGTCTCAGCTTGCTGGAGAATTTACTCAAAGTAAATAGGGTTTGTGCACAGGTGATTAATGTGGCAGGATTTAATCATGTTTTGCATGTGGCCCTCAAACCTCCTTAGCTCCTGGGATCACCCAAAATAGCCAGGTCCAGAAGAGCCAGGTCCCCAGCATGGTGAAGCTGAGCAGATTGTTCTTCTCCTGTACGTCTTCGGGCTTGAGTGAATCTCCAAGTTACAGCAAATTATTATGCTGTCTCTCACCACTTCTGCTTGAATTTAATAATTGTTTATGCTTTACAACCTAAGTTTCTGCATGTCTAATAATCTTTTCCCAGGAAGTAAATAAGGCTCATTCTCTATTTGGTAACTTTGAATACTCTGTCATGTCAGGCAATATTTTGGTAGGAATAATTTTGAGATAGTGAGACTATCACTATTCACTTCTAGAGAGCTGCTTATAAATCAAGAGTTTTCTTCATGAGAATGTGGGGGAAAAAAAGAAGATCTCTTTGATTTTGAAAGATAGTGCAGTTGTTATTTTGCATCTCTTCAATTGAGAAGATAAATTGAAAATTCCTATTGACTCCCAGCAGTGAAAAGAATGAGAGGGGAGAAAATCAGGAAACAAGTAATGAAAGCTAGTCAGATTAAAATTAGCAAAAGAAATGCTTTTTACATAATGAATTATTTGATGTGGGACTTTCTTCCACACTGGGATTTTTTTTTTTTTTAGGCCAAGTACTTAGCAGCAATTGAAAAGGAATCAGGTAATTAAATGGACGATGAGAACATTTTTAGTTAGAGCAGAAAGAAATCTAAAATGAAGTAGGAAATATCAGCTGCTTCAGGATATAAAACAAGCACTTAAGAAGAGGAGGAATCTTTCAGTAATAATTATTCCATATGTCTTCATAATGTGGCTCCTTAATTTATCTTTTCCTGTGATGCTTCTGATCTTGGGTGCAGTCAGACAGGATACCTGACTGGGTAGATCACTGATCTGCCCTGCTCTATCAATTCCTTTGCTCATTTACAGTTTTTATGACTGCAGAGCAGACCGATTCTTGTTTAATGGAAAATAACATTTCTACAAAACATTTCTACAGTCTTTTCTTAGCAACTAGTCATAGATCCTATTTATATATAAGATTTTATATACAAGATATTTGTCAGTGGTATAGAATGTAAATTCTGAGCATGTTCTGAGTTACATATCAAGAGAGAACATCATTATTAAACCTTTCTGAGGGTGTCCCTGGTGGCAGCTCCACAGAGCAGGTGGCCTGCATGGCACAAGCACACAGAGTCAGGAGCCCGTGCCTTATCAGACCATATAATCTCAAAATCACTCAGCCTGTTTTGGTCTCCTAGGGAGATGATGACGATGACCCAGGACTCTTATGCTAAAAACTAATTGTTAACCTGCAGAGGACGTCATTCAACACAAATCCCAGCAGAAAAGGGCTGGATGATAGATGTTTCTGGGTAGCAGGCCAAGCTCTCATTTGGTTTTCAAGACATAGTTCTCTGGATTGCCTCAAGATTTTCATGTCTAGTACCTGGCTTACTTGAAAATAAAGAGCACATTAATTAAAAGAAAAGGCTTACCATTTATGTTTACTAATGTATGCATATACAACTGAAAGGAGCAAACAATTCCTTCTCTGTCTCAGGGCATAAAATGAGCATACTCTTGCCTATGGTGCTTGGGTTTCCTGGAACATTAGGCAAAGCAGGGGGTAGGTGGAGGGTTAAAGGAAAGGAAACAGTGTTGAAAGGGAATACAGTAAGTAATATATGGGAAAGGAAAGTGGGATTGCATATACATCTGTTGTTTGATACATGGCCAGAAGATCCAGGGAAGTGATGCATCTGCATCTGCAATGCCACGTCCAGTTTTGACCTCCTTGCACCAGAACGAAGAAGACATTGGTAAACTGGAGTGAGCTTAGTGGAGGGCCACCAAGATGATCAGGGGCTGGAGCACTTGCCCTGTGAACAGAAGCCAAGAGAATGGGGTGCATTCAGCAAGGAGAAGAGGTGACCTCACATGGACCTGACTGCTGCCAGCTAGAATGTGCAGGGAGATTATCTGAGAAGATGGAGTCAGGCTGTGCATGCTGCTGCATGGTGGGAGGACAGGAGACAATAATCATAAATTGATGCAAGAATATTTCTGACTGGAATCAAGAGAAAACTTTTCCAGCATGGAACAGTCAAGTATTGGAACGATTGTCAAGAGAGGTTGTGCAGGCTCTATCTATGGATATTTTTATGGCTTGACTGGATAAAGCCCTGAGCAACCTGTCTATTCTAAACAGAACATTAAATGGAGACCTGCCAAGGTTCCATCAAATCAGAATGAATCTCTGATTCTGTACAATTTTCCTCATATGATATTGTACTGTACACCTTGTTTGATCTGTTCTCTTCTGGTAGATTAAATTTTCTTCACTAAGCACTTCTTCCTTGTATTCTCATTTTATTATACCTCTTCTACTCTGCTGTACTTTCTACCTCTAAATACATCTGATAGTTCCATAGTCACTGGATCATGGAGTCTTCAGAGTTCTCCTGACTTCCAAAGTTTCTTCAGTGCCCCTCAACCCTTGGAGCAATGTTCCCAGTCACCGAATCTGTGGAGACTCTTCATGGCCCTCTTCATGGCAAAGCAGAGACACTGCCTTCTGCTTTCCTTCCTGAGCTGTCCTGTAGATGGTTTGTACTGCTGTCTACTTTGTACCTCTGTTCTTTTCTCTAGTAGTGGATGAAAAGCAATTCTGTGCTCATTAAAAGATAGCAGTGTTGCTGCATTCAGCTTTCTTAAGAGAAGTACCTAATGGTAGACATGGCCTCAGACCAGTGGGATGCATGGACTGTAAATAAACGTGAAGGAATTTTTGGAAGCAGAAGAGTACCAAGGCTTACTGGGCTACTCTCAGTAGACCTTTCGGAGTGAAAAACTGATTTTTTGTTTGTTTTTGCTTTATTTCTGGGTTTAAAAAAACTGGAGTTTCTTCTGGCCTCTACTCCCAGGAGTTATCTTCAGACTCCAATACCCTCAGTATTTCTTGTACTCTTAGTGTTTTCTTCAAAACTCATTGATACTAGAAGTGTGAGGGTTTTTATGAAAAATGTTCTCACATTTCCCTGTAGGTCTGGGAGGGTGTATTTTTGGGTGTATCTTTTACATCTGCTTTTACAGTAGAGCCTTTCCTTGTTGCCTTTAAGCTTGTTAGCAGCTAAATTGTAATAATTGTAGCAGAACCTACATTGTTTATATTTTAATACCCATTCCAAATAGCCTTGAGTGGTATTACAGTTTTGTTATCAAGTAGGTCAGATTAACACTAGTCATAGATTCTCTGAGTAATAACAGCTTTTCCCTATTCATTTGAGCTTGCCTCTACTAGCATTTAGATGCTGTAAAAACTGTAAAATTTCTAAATCAGTCAGTGCATTTCCTCAGATGTCTTGGGACCAGCTTGGAGTTGGTAAAGATGGTTTTGTGTTTCCTGAATCCTCTTCTGGTCTCTCAGATACTCCTCAGCTCAGGGTATTGCTGCCAGAAGAGTATCATAGTGGGCAGAACACTTGAAACTTACCAAGTTATAACTTAAAATGCTGGAATAAAGCAAGCAGTGAATATACTGGGAAGGATTGAGGATAGGGATAAGGGTAATTGTGACATGAAGTACTTTTGATTCATACGAAGGGAAAGAATAAAGAGATGGAGGCAGTTGTGAAGGTTTTCTTCTGCAGCCCACAAACTGCATATTGCTGTTCTTCCATAATTCTGTCTTTACAAAGCCTGAGACTTTGACCTTGGAACACTGAGATTTCAGTCATTTGCATATATTTGGCCACACAGACTTTTTCCTTGGATTTTTGGAAAGTTTGGAAGTCTTCTATGAAATGTAATGTGTTGTATAATACTAATTACAAAAGTAATCTTGGTTTAATTAATGTGTAAATAAAATAATATTTTTCAGTCAAAACCCATAAATCTTCTTTCCACAGAGACCTTCAATACTGATAATCCATTGTTGTGTCAAGTGCTGCAGTCATCTAAACAGAAAAATGTTTCAATAAGGAATTTTGGGATTAGAAAACATTTTAAAGATTTAGTCTGCTTTTTAAAGGAAAGACAAATAAATACAGACTACTATATTATGAGCTTCTTTCATCTAGATATCTCTTTCCATTAGGTTTGTTGACAGAAGTTAAATTTAAAAATTCAGTTCTTCACAGTTCAGGCCATTAGCTAACCTCTTGACAAGGGCTAGTTTCTGCCTTTTGAAAGTCAAGGCAGCTATACCATTCTTGATCCAGTGCTGCAAGCCTCCCTGTAAACAAGCCTTGATGTCTTCTGATTGGATTTGTGTGCCCTGGCTTGCATAACTGTACAGCTTGTATCCCAGCTTTATTAGCCAAAAGGAATATAGGGACTTACATAATCATTACACGATTATTTTTCAGTAACTGTACTGTAAATATGTAATTCTCTCTGCTCCTAATAACTCTTAATCCCTTTGTTTCTATTGGCTCCTGGGCTCAGATTTGGCCATGGCCTCCATGCCCTGGCCACTGATAAAACTTGAAAAAATTGTTACTTTCAGGGTTCACCTGCTTTGCTCCCAGCAGTAAATACGTGCTCCCCAGTGCAGGCAGGGGCACTGCATCATGGTGTACTGTTCTAGGAGCATGGGCAGCACTTCTGCCCCCATTCCTTCTGAGAAGGGTCCATTCACCTCCAGAAACCTTTCATACCTGGCTGTGTGTGGATGTTCAGCACAGACCTCTTTGCTGAGCTGCTTCGTGTGTTTCATGCCCGAGAGTTCTTGAGCAAATATTTTGGGTCTCATTTCTGCATGTTGTTTGAGAAAGAAGATTCTTCCTTGGATCCTGTGGTGAGAAAGTCTAAATTATCAAGAACTCTTGATCCTCTGCAGGTGTTGGAAGCCAGGAGACTACTTTCCTTCTGGTACAAGCAAATAGAAAAAGGTCCTTTAGAGTGCTTCTTGTAAAAACATGGCCCTATTCTGCTGTTTAGTTGTGATATCTGTGGGATTTGATGGTCAGAGCTCTTCCAGTCCAGATAACTTAGGCTAGTAAAGTACTTTTGAGGATATTTTCAAATATGCCTGAACTTTGATGCAAAATTGCTTTTCTTACTGCTTTTAATATTAGAAGTATAACTCTTTTTCTTTTTTTCTTTTTTTCAACCTTACAAAATACATGAACATAATTTTTTGTGTTTAATTAGCTTCATGAGTCAGTGCCTGGTCTTAGGTCTTGGCATTTTTGGTGTGTGAAATTTTCTTGTGTATTTGACCTTGGCTTTATTCCAGAATAAATATTTTAAGCTGCTAGTTGTGTGTAGTTTTTTTTTTTGTCTTTGGTCTGAGACTAGGGGGCAGACATAAGGAGCACTGAGAGAAGTGAAGTGTATAAACCACAATTAGAATTGCAGTGCACAGGTGTCTGTAGATCTTACACAATTGCCAAGCTATTTGTTTCTCAAATGATAGGGGCTTTGGGAGTGTATTTTGGAGAATAAAGGGAGCAGAAGGCCTTCCATTTGCATGTTAGGGCTGTGTATTTAGTTGTTTGGGGTTTTTTGGTTTTCTTTTTTTTCAAATCCTGCTTTAAATTCTTCCAGACTTGATACATTTGATATCTTTACAGAACCAGCATATTGAATGGTTGAAAGTGATCTACTGTGGTTGGGGATGCAGTTTATAACTGCTTCAGAGAGGAATCAGCATTGGAAATAAAAATTTCTTGAATAACAGCTTTTCTTTGAGCATCAAATTAGGTCTTGTGGTTTAAAAATCTGAATGCCAGCATTGAAAATAAGATGACTTGTAATAATATTAAAAGAGAATGACTTTAGCATGAAGGTTATGGGTGAGTTCTGCTGCAGGCCCTTGAGGATTTTTTTGGGATGAGAGGCATCTTAAATCTCTATGCTAGTCATACACTAAATATTATTGCAATGAAAAAATAGTGAAGTGAATAAATAGCAGCTCACAGTACAGGATGCTTGATCTATCAGGAGTCCTAGTGTTCACTGTATTTTGCAATTTAATGCACAATAATTTTCCAGTTCTCTATTTCTGTATGCTCCACTCACTATGTTGGATCTGTATTCTTGGGATGTGAGGTTCCATTAAAAAATAAATAATAATTGCAGCCCCCGCTCCCCCCACGCACACTCATTTTCTGTAATATGGTAATGATATCACCGTAGCAGTAATTACGGGTCATCTTCATTTCTTTCATCTCTGCTGCTTCTGATGGCTTCATTCCTTTGACGGAGAAGATTTGGCTCTGGGTGCTGTGATTATTTTGTTAAGCATTATTCGGATAGACAGGAGTGAGAGAAATTAATCAATCCAAATGCAATTAGCATCATGTTTAACCCAGTGATGGACGTCTCAAGGTGAAACAGCCAGGGGAGTTTCAGACATTATTATTCAATCCAGTGGCTCTTATCTAAATTATAATCAAGAGGTTTTTATTGGCTTTGCAGAGAGAAGATGTAACTCTTTCACTGCTTTGGGGGTCAAAGGGATCAGATCTTTGGCCCTACAAGATATTGGCTGCAGGCAGCTCTTGGAACTGGGAGGTACTGTAAGAGTTTACTGTAATATCGGGGTCACTCAGGACAAAATACTTGCACATCCTAATATCTGTGGCCTGGAGCATAAGTTTAGTGGCTCCCTGGTCATCGGCAGGGTTGTCTTTGCCCCTTGCCTTGAGCGTTTTCACTGAGTGACTTTGCCCATCTGTATGTGAATGAATACTGTTTCTAGTTTCAGCATTCAAAGCTCTGTTAACATCCTAGTTTGTAACTGAATGCAAACAGAATGGTAACCTCCTTGCAAGGTAGGGAAATCTCGTTAGGAGAACAAGGGAAATTAACTCTGCAGAGAAGGAATCTGATTTTTCTTAGAGCAGATATAATTTTTGTATTTGCTGATAGCAACAATAACATTTTTGAGGATTTATTAATCTGCAGCAGATCTGTTATCACTCTGCTGGATAATCCTGAACGATCTCTGAGAGCTCTTACCTGGTATAAGATAAAACATGACTACTATGTGTGGAGAAAAACAAGGTGGAAAGAGGTCATGTGAGGATTTCGTAAATCAGGAAAGCACTAGGTATTTGATTACAATTCTTAAGACTCTAGCTAACACTCACTAAACTGTTTCAATGGTTTAAAACTTTATCAGTCTCAGCTATTTACCACGTCTCTGTCGGAGAGGACTGCTCTCATAGCACACTGGGAGGAGCAGTCCATGTGCTCACCTGCTCCAATTCACAACCTGACGCTGTGCAAGCTTTCACTTCTTTAGCATTTCAAAACAAGCCATGCCAGACTGTGTAGTACAGCTGACATAAGGGCACACTCTGCTATCTCATTCACCAAGGGGAGGACGGTGATGTTTTGTACTGGGGGGGTGTTATTATTTAACAACGCTGCAGCAAGACTTGACAGCTCATCTTTCAGAGCCTGAATTCTAGCACAGTTGCTTAATCCTTTCGCATATGTCTTGTGCTGGTTTTGGCTGGGGTAGGGTTGATTTTCCTCACACTGGCTGGTATGGGCCTGTGTTCTGGATTTGTGCTGAACACAGGTTGATAACAGAGAGATGGTTTTGTTATTGCTGAGCAGGGCTTACATGGAGGCAAGGCCTTTTCTGCTTTTTGTACTGACATGCTGGCAGAGAGGCTTGAGGTACATGGAAGGCTAGGAGGAGACACAGCTGGGACAGGTGATCCAAAGTGACCAAAGGGATATTCCAAACCACTTGACATCATGCTCAGTATATAAAGGAGGGAGGGAGGGGGAAGAAAGGAGGAGGGGAGGGATGTTCAGAGTGATGGAGTTTGTCTTCCCAAGTCACCATTATGTGTCATGGGGCCCTGCTCTCCTGGAGATGGCTGAACACCTGCCTGCCATGGGAAGCACTGAATTAATTCCTTGTTTTGCTTTGCTTTCTCTGTTAAACTGTCTTTATCTTGACCCACAAGTTTCCCAGCTTTTACCCTCCTGATCCTCTCCCTGATTCTGCTGGTGAGGGAGTGAGCAAATGGCTGCATGGGGCTTGGTTGCTGTCTGGGGGTGAAAGCACAACGATCTGTACTGAGGCTGTGACCCCATCTGTAAGGTGGGAATTAAATCATTATACGTTTCAAGAATATTGTAAGGCTTGATAAACTTTGCAGGTGCTTTGATATTGGTTACTGAGAGATGCCATGGTAGTGCAAGCTTATTCCACCTGGAGGTTCACACTGATTCTGTCGTCTTACCTGAGGAATGTGTTTCAGGAGTGTGAAGTCGTTGCAGTGGTCTTCAGTGTCAGTGTAACAGTTCCTGAAGCACAGCTTGGAGTTTCTGCATGTGCCAGTTGTGCCTCCAGTGAAGCTGACTGACCTTGTTTTCACTAGCCACTGCTCTCCTGAGATGGCAGTTCAGCTCTCTCTGAAATTTTTCTTGGGGGTAGCATTCCATGGTAAGTATTTGTCAAAGGCCAACAGTCTTCCAGTAGCAGCTCATTTGACATTTATATTAGGAACCAGATAGCAGAGTAATTTGAGCTCTTTCTGTGAAGAAAAAGGAGTGAGCTGGTGCCAGGTGGTGATAGGATTTTGTGGGTCTGGTTTGAGGTAGATCTGCATGGACCAGGTTCTAGCTCTCTGACAGAAGTTCAGATTATGTTGTCTGAGTAATAATATCTTCTCGGTCTTGTCTGTCATATGCCTCTTTTTTCTTTGAGAGCTGTTCAGTAATAATGCAAATCTTAAATATTTTCGCTGATTTTAAATTACCCTTTTGCCTTCAACCCTCATCCCCTGACTTATTTATTTATTTTCCTTCCACATGCAATATTAGTTGAGCCCAACTAAAAGATGTGACTTTGCAATTGCCTTTCACAAGTTCAGTCAAGCAAAACTCCCAGTCTGTCACAGGCAGATTTCTCTAGGCCTTTTTTATGCCCTGCCAACTAAGAAAAAGAATCATTGTGTCTTCTTATCCTAACATTGTATCTCAGCACATAGGAAATAATTTTTGGTGCAACAGACTCTTGTGATAGAAGGTTAAAAACCAGAGAAGTGTGTTCTGCTGTCTTTCTGCAATTCATGTTGTTTGCCCTAAAATGGTAATTGCTATTGACAGTGCTTCAGATGTAAACCTTTCTAGTTTTGTTTTCTGTGTAGTCCAAGGACACAGCAGTAGTTTGAGAGTGCATGATTAGTACTTTAAAGGACTCCTTCCATGCTGAAAAATAAGTTCTTTAGTTACCATAAATACAGCTGAATGGGAGGAATAAATGATAAGCTAACAAAGTATAGCAGTGCCTAAAATAACCTTTTCATAGGGAAGAATGGAACATTCAAAATGTGACACTACACTACATTTCAGAGCTAAAAACATTAATTTTATTTCTGAGTTTTAGTAGCAAGGCCTTTAGATTTCAGCAAGGCTAAATTTTTAAGTCAGAGAAGGATCACAGTCAAATTTGTCCCATAACTTGTGCATCTGGGAGAGAAGGTAAGAAGTGCTTCTTTAACAAGTGACTTCATATTAAAGTATCTATAATTTGAAGATACTCACAAGCTTTGTTTTGAGATTTTTAGATAGGCCCAGAAGTAGTAAGCAGTGAAGGGATAATGTTCATAATGAATGTGTGATAAATACAGTTTGTCACGTATATCTTTTGCATAGACTTTATCCCAAGGTGAGTTGTGGATATATTTAAGTGTATATTATGTTTAAGAAGTGTGCACGTATGTGTGTTGCTTAGGGATTCTCCTGGATGGAAGTTGCTTATGTAAGTATAAATCACTGTTTTCCTTGCTGATTTTAAAGCAGTAAATCCTTCCATTATTTCCTGGCTATCCAGACCTTATGACACAGTATGTCCTGTGCTGTCATATGTGTGAGAAGGCTTTTTATGGGGAGCAATCAGGCTGGACCCCAATCTCCAGTGCAGTGGCTTTTTCTAATTAAATTGTCCCTGGAAGGAATATCTGGAACAGCAGTTTTCATTTTCAATCGAGGAAAAAACATTATGAGTCTTTGTCATTTGATTAAAAGTTACTTAACCTTTAAATTGCTACAGATGTAAAGATAGCTCTGAGTTTCCAATGTAATCGCCTCCAAGTTAAAATCAGGAAAATCTTTGTGTAATGAAACCCATATGTCATAGTGAAAGGATGCAAAGCACTGGCAGAGTGGGCTGCTCTAGCAGGAGATTCTGCGCCCAATCTTGTTAACCAGGACTGCTTTTGGTAATCCCTCATCTCCTCACTTGTAGGAAATCAATCTGTACTACTGAATCTTTTCAACCAGCAGCTACAAAATTTACTGCAGAGAGGCAGCTTGGGGACAATTGTAGTAAAAACGGAGCCTGAGGCAACAAGGCTAAATGTGGGATTGAGGGATTGAAGTTCTAAAGAGGAGATTATATTAAACCTTATTCTGCTCCCCTATCAAGTAGAAATGTCTCCTCCTCCTCTCAGCCCCAGCCTTTCCTATCCAGTACCTGTTCTTGAGATCTGCTTGGCAGATCTTGCCAGGCAAGTACACTTAATTCCTACAGTACAGCATTCTCTGTTAAGTATAATAGCCTGATACCATTTTTCAATGCATTTATCTGAAGGAGTTTATTCAAGCACTACTTCCAGTGCAACCAGTGCTGATACCAACTTTTTTTCTGTGGAGTCTTCCTTTTCCCTAGTAGGTGAGGTTAATTTGTAGCCAAGCTATTGCAAGAGTATCCATTGTTGATTTTTGTATTGTAGTAGATGCACAGTGTAGGCAAGGTTGTAAATCGTGACTTGTCATGCAGATTCACGTTTCTGTTTTGTGCTGTGCAGCCTCTGTAGTGTAGTGTTTGCTGGTACAATGAAACCTGTGTTCACACCCTCTCTTCCCTTGAAGTCCATGGTTTAAACAACCATTGTAAAGAAAAAATCCCTGAGGTTTTCGCCATAGTTTTGTCCAACCTTTTAATTAAAAAATCTACCTCTATCTACTATTCAAATGGCTTCTGCTGGTCCTTTGGGTAGTTGCTTAAAGCTGGTTTTGCCATCTCTCTTAGCCTGCAATCGTATTTGGAATGTGGGTGATGGTTTCTTCATTCACAAGCTCTTCCCTCACTCCAGCAAGCTCCATAAGACCCCAATGGAAATTATATTCCCATTATTAAGAATTCATTTCTCAGAAGCAATACTGAGCAGAGAAGTCAGTTTAATATTAGAGCCTTTTACTGTGCAAAATCCATCAAATCATACTCCAGTGCAGATTAAAGAGAAACAAAGGTGAAGGAATAGCCAAGATGTTTGAATGCAGTACCATGTAATAAAAATTTGGCCTGTGTTTACCAGGAATACATTGAACTGTGGTTCTTGGGCAGATAAGGGAGGCAGCTGAAGCAGGGAAGACAAGATTGTTAATGTTTATGGAAATTTGACCTTGGTTTGGCTGTGGTTTTTCTGTCAAATGAGGATGTTACTTCTTGGCCATTTTCATACATATACAAAGATATAAGGTCCTTTTTTTCTCTCAGTTTGGCATCATATCTTTAAAAATAAAGCTCTGCTGCAAGCCTGAGTCTGTGAGGAGACAAGGAATACAGAATAGCAGAAGGCTGTCTCCTGCTCCTAATGGGATTTTGTAGCAGCATGTGCGAGTTTGTTTCAGAAGTCAGAAATGAACAGATGTTGGTATAAATTACCTCTGTGTCTGATGTCTTGCAAATTAAAAGCGCGGTTGGCATCACTAAACAATTTCACCAGGTTGGGGGGGGAAGCGGGTGGTGATTATTGTAGCAGGTTGGTAAGAATCTTTAAGCTGCAGCAGAACAGGATAGCAAGGATAAAGGAATGGAGAATAAAATGAGAGGTCTGTGAATTAATCAGAAATGTTAACATCTCCGATGACAAGTGAACAGGCAGGCACGTGCTCTGGAGCAACCTCCAACCCGCAGTAATTTCACTCAGCGCACAGAGGGAGTCTATGCTCTCTGCCTGATTTATAGGGTGCAGCCCTCTTTGGGGAACAGAATTGTCATGCATTCGTATATCTCTTGTATGGGACTTGCACACTGGAAAACTTTCCACTTTATCAACTACAGTTCAGCTTATGTGCTTTTCTCGTTAAGAGTGTTTTAAAACCATGCACTTGTTGGAGCAAGGCAGGGAGGTGTCAAAGAACTAAGTACTAAGAATCTATTCCAAGCTGATATTTTAAAAATCTTTCAGTTTTATTTAGTCATATTCTTTGTGCATAACAACTTAGTTCCTGACAAAATACCAGTCCACTCTGTTCTTCTGCAGCACCTTCTATCTCTGTGCGACTTCAGCAGCACTTAAAACATGAGTTATCTTGGGCTTGGGGAGGTAGAGGTACAAATTTGGTAGTTCATGCTGAGAATCAGAAGCAGGATCCTGGGTGATATAACTCACAGCTGAGGCATGAGGCAAGTAAACAGTGCAGTGATCTGCTCGAAGCTGCAGCCAGTCCTGAAGCATGTTCCACTCAGGACAGTGGACTTTGCAGCCTACAGGTACCAGCATGTAACAGACAGGTTACGTACTTACACATACAGTTAATTGTTTTACAGGGATTTTGCTGATGACAATACCTCGTGATAAAATTTCGTGTAAACAAATTAGAAAGTAATAATTTAAAGAAGAGGCTTTAAGACACAAATTCTAACTTTTATGTAAGTAATAACAAAATGTCTTTATCTGAGCGCACACTGAGTATTGTAAGCTGAACATTTTCATTACATTTTGGTTCTGTTCTGGCAGATAATCAATAATGTCAAAAAACCCCGCAACATCAACAACAAACCCACCTCCAGTTTTTATGCTAATTTTAATTTCTGATGTTTGTCTCAGTGGAGAAGTCAGGAATTGAATGGATAAAGCAGAAAATTAATTCCTATCTCCTTCTAGACTGTCTTTGAGGCTAGGTGTGGGAAGCATGCATGCTTTCAGCATTCCTGTGAATAAAACCCTCCATGTTTTGATGCCTGCCAGTCCAGCAAAAAGCTTACACCTTTATTGAAAAGAAACGGAGAGGCACCAGTGGGAAGATTGTCTTTCTCCAGGCCTCAATTGCTAATGGTGTTGTTTTTGATGCACTGTATTGTTACTGCAAGACAAGAATAGTATTAGGGCTGCTCTGCCAGCTTGTGAGCTTATGGGTTCTCAGAAGTGTCTCGTGCAGAAAAGTGGCTGTGTAAACCCTGTTGAGTACAGCTAGTAGAGATTGATGGTGCAGAGCATGAGAGAGAGACATATAAGCCTTGCCTTGCTGTATTAACTTTGAAGGACTGACAATGCAGAGAGAAAGAGAAGACCAAAGTTCTATAAACTTTACTTTATTACCCTATCCGTAGATGAACTGCATTGAAGGAATATAAACCCCATTATATTACAGCATCCAGGGACTGACACTGCTGAGAGAGAGAAAATGCTGCCTAATTTCTGTTGAAAACCACACCATCCAGGGACCAATAACCCTGAAACAGAGAAAGAGACAGTTCCATAATCTCTGACAGATTATAACATACAGGAACAATTGTGCCAAGATAAAGTGATGGAGATTTGGATTTCACCATTCAGAGATGGATAGTACAGAGAAAAGGAGGTGCTGCAAGAGCATAATGCAGTAGGAATAGAAAGCATGGATTGTGTGTAATGAGACAGCCTCTGGGAATTATTGCTGAGTTTAGAAGATTCCAGACCCTGCCTGCATTTGCAGAATGTCAAGAATTCAAGCTGAAATGCAGTTTTATTTATTTTCCACTTTAATAGATAAATAAAATAATTCTTAGTTTTGGTACAAGCACAAATCTAAATGAATTTCTTATCCTATGGTTAGATTATGTTATACAATTCTACAAATTATACAATTATTTGAGTTTCTTGGCTTTTTAAAAAATATTGATTTCTTTTTCTCACTTGTGATTTCAGCTAGAGAAATGACTCGAGGGAAATTCCTGAACATCCTAGAGAAACCCAAAAAGTAACTGCATCTAGCATTTGGATGAAAATACCCCAGCTAGGTCATGTTATGTACTGTGGATGCAGACGAAGTCCAGAACGTTGAAGATGAACAAAGCTCTTGCTCTAGACCTTCAGAACCAAACACCTCTTTTTGCTTCCACAGCTCATCTCTTTATAGGGGAAATGTACAATGTGCACAGCTGACAAGGACTGCAGTTGGCTGCATTGGAATTCGGACCAATGGATGTCCAACAGTGAGGATTTCTCACAGTGAGAACATCTGACCATCGGATGTCCAACAGAAGGATTTGGCCCTGACATGCTGTGACACAGTTACGTGCTTCAATCAGCAGGTCACAGTGAGCAGCCAGTGTCCTTACTCAGCTGCTCTCGGGGGCAGCCTGTTTGGGGTACACAGCAGCTCTGACACTGGCCAGTGTCCATCATGAGGCCTTGACCCTTTTGTGTGGGTTTTGGCTCAGATGCGTTGATTCCCCATGTGCCACGTCTGTCCTGAAGGATTTGAGCACAGTTTGGGGTGGGGACTGACCAAGAGCACTGGTTCAGCAGGAGCACATGCTTTGAGTCTAGAAGCTGAGTGCAGCCTCTGCATTAGAGTCCAGTTGCTCCCTGCCTTCAGAGAAGCACGTCTGGTACTCCAAGGAAGACCTCCGACCTTCTGTGTGCCAGGAGCTTCCTTTCACTGCTAGGTGATTCTCTCAGTGAAATTGAAACTAATGGACCACAGGGAATAAGAAGTGTTAACTGTGTCTCAAGGAAGATATCCTCACAGAAGCTTTGGCCAGCACACAAAGAAACAGCTTTGTCAGACATCTGCAATTCTTTGCTTCTTGCAGGGCTAGAAACTGGAAAGAGCTATAAAGTTGAAAAATGGTAGCGTTTCCAGTTATCACTCCAAGAAGTGCCAACAGGACTGTTAGCCACATTGTGAGGATGGTCTACCTATACTGGGTATCAGCATTTCTAAAAATAATGCTTTGTGGTATTTTTAATTGTTTATAAACCAGCACCTCAAAATTTTGTTCTCCTACAAAACCAGAATTTTTAAGATAGAAACTTCTGTGAGCTGCTCCCTTTCAGAACATTGTAATTACAGTTTAATACCTTTTTCTTCTGTTCATGCACTTCTACTTATTTGCCCCTTGGAAGAGATACAGAGCATGTCAAGGCTTTTTGTTTTATTTAAGAGAATATTTTTTTTCATTTCATCCTCTTTCCTTTTCCTAGAAAACAACATATTAAGCATTAGTAAATATGTTCTTTTTTAGGATACAACATAACCTTGAAACATAACATAACGTAATGTTATTTTTACCATGCAGGCTTTTCAAAACTTGTAATTTCTCAGGCTGTAGTCACATATGAGAGGAGAAATTATTTGAAAATAGTACATGTAACAGGCTGTCCTTACAGCACTGCATTTTCCTGGCTTCGCAGAGGGAGGAGACTCTTTTTGGGTGCATGTACAATAAAGAGGGGAGATTTTTTGGATCAAATTTCTGAGTTTTACTAAATTGCTGGTGACCCTTTGGTTTGCAGTCTGTGGTTTTGGTTATTGCCAGTCAGAACTAGGCTTGTTTTGGACAGCTCCAGTTAACTGAGTTTAAGTAGTTAAATCCCACATCCTGGAAAGACCCTGCACAAATTTAGAAATATCAGGAGCCTGATTTAAGATTTAACAGAGTTATTTCTTTCCTTCACAGTTTATGCATGGCTGAGCTTAACAGGAACTCCATCCCTTGAGAACATGAGTATTAAGACAGATGAATGAGAAGAGAAGCTGAAAGTGGTAGGTCAGGAACAGAAAAAAACCTGATGGTGCAAACTGATGTTGATATAGCTTTAAGCATTGAATTATACATTTGGAATGCAAATTTAAGTTTGTATACTATCTATTTAATATATGTGCACATACAGACTGCATCTGTATCACCAATATGAGTTTGTGCATTTTATAGAGGTTTTTTTGGTCCAGCACATTAAAGAATTGAGATATGAAAGGAGGATATAGGAAAATATATGAAAGCCTGTCCTGGAAATATATGTGTGTTTTGTGATATGTGCAGTAAGGAATTTCAAACTCTAGGTAGTTTCTAGTAATGTACATGTGTTAAAAAAAAGAAAAAAAAAAAAGAAAAAAAGGAGAAAAATCTCCCTTTATTATACACAGCAATCATCTTCTATAGAGCAGAAATTAACATATGCTTTAGAATTGTGATATTTTTTGGTTTTGTACTTATCATCTGTAGAGATGAGTCAGTGATGTTATGTTCTTATTGGCAAAATTTGTATGTGTTTTTGTGTGTTAGCCCGAGAATTTTTTTTCTGTCTGTTACTGCTTTTTGGTTTAATAATATGCAAATGCAAACCTCAGAGGTTTGTCTTGGTTTCCAAAATAGCCCTCAGAAATGCAAAAGCTTTTAGTTGGCCACTTAGACAATAGTATTCCTCAGGCTCTTTTTCACTTATCTGCATGTCACCACCTCAGGGTTTGGCCTGTGGATGCTCCATTCCCATCAGTAAATAAATATTTGTCAATATCCAAATGCTTCTGCGGGTTTTCCTACCCTTTTGAACCCTGTTTTTTCCTTCAGTGCTATCCTTCCTGACATCCATGAATTTATCTATCTATACAAGAAAATCTGAGTGACTTTTTGTTACTGATGTGAATGAAGAGTGTAAGAAAATCATGATTTGGTAATATTAATCAAGCTGATGCATTGTTTTATAAAGTGTTTTCATGTATTGGTATATTAGATGTTACTGTGAGTTTCCTGGAAGTAAACTCAGTATTTATTTGGTTCCTTTTAAATGCCAGTGTTACAGACTTTCAGTTATAAAGGCTATTCCTTTCAGTGTTGGACTATCAAATGCTTTGCTGTCTAATCCAATGGAGGAGAAATTCTTGTTTGTTATGTCAGTCATTATCAAAATAAAAGTCTATGTACACTGGCAATTGAATAACATGATATTCCATTTAACTCAAATGTTTTGCCGTTACAAAATTAACAATTTTGTAACAGTCCTGTAACTCACAGTTCTCAACTGTGCTTCATATTTCCCTCAACAAGACACCTAGAAATGACAGGTTAGTGGGTATTGACTAATCTGTCTTGGAGGTAATGTTTGAACCTTATTCTGGTTTTACTGATTTTTATGTTATGTAAAAATCTAAGGTGCTATTACAAGTCAAATCACAAGCCAGCCTTATCTGTAATCTTCTCTTTGCTTGTAAACAGTTGTAGAAGGATAGGGAAGGATATAAACAAAAGGCTTACACAGTGATTTTGCATTAGGGTAACTTACACAGCATCCAGCAATCTGTTTTAGTTGAATCTGGTCCATAGAAGACTCTACCCTCCGTAAATTTGTCTTAGTCCTAATTTGTCTGTACTTCTGACCTGAAAAATGCCCCAGGATAGCGAGTTCCATAATTCAGTTGTACAAAGAAAGGTTAAAAATTTAAAAAAAAAATTGGAGTGGTGGGGAGGTTGAATTGTTTTAAATCTACTTACCTGATGATTCTGTTTTGAACCATTCATTTCTTTTATTGTCAGGAACACTTGTTTGGATTTTTTCTTCTTTGCTGTCTGTGCACTACTCATGATTTTTCAGGTTGTACTGTGGTTTTTGTTTTGTGGTTATGTTCACCTTCCTTGTGTTCACAGTGTTCAGTGGTCTGTCCTCTATTGAAGCCTGAGCTGGCATAATCAAAATTGCAGAGTACTCATAGTGCAAGCATACTGTGAGGTGTGTACGTCCTAATTGCAGCTTGTATTTTGTTACTCTGCTCTTTTCTTTCACAACATCGGGGCCTAAATCCTGTTTTGAGTATCTCTAAGGACAGGATCATCAGCTAGATTTGCAGCTGATCTCATCCACTTCACCTACAGTAACTAGTGCTGGGTAAACAACAGTTTTGCAAATCACAATGACAGTTACACCAACCATTTTGTGCTGATGAATTGACACATGGCAATTCCATCATCAGCTTATTGCAGTATGTGAAAAAGGTAAATTTCATCTTTGTCACATGGTCTGAAATCCTGGACTCCTGGCCTTCCACAAGTTCAGTAACTTCTCACAAACATTTCTGTAGTACTTCTAAACCAATATAAAGTTTTAGATACATACAATCAAAGGAAGAAGACAACTTGCAAATTACTGTTGCAGAAAGTCCACAGTGATGCATACACTCCCCTAAAACCAGCAGTTGTTCAAAAACACCAGGGATACAATCTCCAGAGAAGCACTTCAAACATCCTCACATTTGAGTTTCTCCTTAGTGAGAACCTCAGGCAACAAGGGTACTTGTAGCAGGAAAATGTGTCATATCTCTGAGTGAACTATCTGAACATGGCATACAAACTTGATACAGCATGAAAATAATCCTCACTTCTTAGTGCTGTACCCCCATCTTCATATGCCACTCTGTACTGACACTTCTGAAGAAGTCATTAAATAATCTTTAGTAGAAGATGATAATTCATTGAAAGACAATTTTCTAGAAGGTTGTCTATATCTTCAGCCCAGGAAAATTATAGCTGGACAGAAACTTCCCATGGAGCAACAATTCTGAACTGGATAAAAACGATTTGAAGAACAAATGCAAATGTTGTAAACACATTTCTGTTATCAGCAAAACCTTCCCAACACAAAAATACCAAAACCCACTCCCACGTGCACATCCCAGCACATACATCAGCCAGGGTGCCAAATACATCCAAAAGGTATTGCATGTGTGGTGCCAAAAATGCATTACCCTGATAAGAGATGCACCTTGGTATTTTTAGAAGGCAAGAAAAGAGGAAAAAAAAATCTAAAAAGAGAGACAATCAGGGATAGGGAAATGAAAAAGACTCGATCCTTTTGGTTTTACATAATGCTATGATTCTTGGAATCAAACCTGTTCTAGAGACACGTTATTTCTGCAGGCCAGTCTTTCCATCAGCACTTTGAGTTTCTTTCAGGAGGATGTGAAATGCAATATCCTGAACTCAAATCATTGTGGCCAATCATAAGTCCACATCGAGATAGTTAAAGCTTAAGTAGCCAGAGATCCAGACTGATCCAGTTTTTATAGAGTGTAATCCACGTTCTACATAGAATATGTGCAACAATGCCAGTTTTTAGATTGTGCTAGATTTTCAGCATGGCAGGATCCCTTCACATACTGACTTCATCATCCACTGAAACTGTTGGTTTTTAGACTTGACCTTTTCCATCATGTCTCTTTGAGGAGGATGGCTGACTCCAGGCAGCTGATGAGTGTACAGAATAGGCGTTTTCTTGTTGGGTTTGTGTGGTTGACCTCTGCTCTGCCTGCTGATTCCTATAATACAGATCAGTGACCAGTGAAGCCAGAATGCTCCCTGCCTGTCTCTGTTATAGACACCTCAGTAAGGAACAGAAAAGAGGAAGAGGGCTGAGCTTGAAAGCCCTTACTTAGTTGCTAGTAGAAAAAATGGGTAATAAGAATGACCTTGCACCTTATTTATTGACCAGATCTCTGTAAGGACAAAGTACTTGACTTGGTTCTGTATCAATTGAAAGGCTGGCTCTGTGGCCCATAGCTGATGAGTAGGTGTAATAATATAGGGTAATTAAATTTTGTGCTTGCAGACACTTAAATGTGAGGGAGGATTTCCCTCTCGAAAAATACCAGGCACCATTTTCTTCATAGTCACAGAATTTTAAGCTAAATTTGAAGCAGCAGAAATTTGCCGTTTGCCATCTTCCACTTACTATGATAGCCCAAAATGCAGCAGGCTATGTATGAAAAGGCAGGAAGAGAGCTCACCAGCTACATGAGAATGAGGGACAAGAGACCAGCAGAGCAACCCAAGTGGGCACAGATGCTCAGGCTGCCTGCTTCTGTGGCCTTCAGTTTGTTTTCCTCTCTTGTATTAAAGTAACTTTTTAGTCATAGCTCATTTTTATTTATTTATATATACTGATTATCCCAAACTGCCTTTCTAGAGAAAGCAGTGGCACCTGTCTTTCTCTTGTGCTCTGCATGGATCAGCTTGTCACCCTGACTTAGGTTTTTTCCCCCTGCTTAGCACACTGGAGCCAAGTAGCACTTGTGAAAACAGGACAAATTGCTTCTGTTGAGGCCCCTTGTGGGAGGGTGAGCCCTGATTTGCAGAAGGGGTCAGTTCATAATCAGCTGCACAGGAGGCAAATGGATCTGCAGGCCACGAGTATCCTTAACAGGATCAGCTGTGATATTTTGCTCAATATGAGCTCGTAATCAAAAATTAGGGAAAATGTTCTCTGAAAAATATTTGGTTGATGATGGTTTCTGAGGAAAGGCATTGAAAATTAGAGGGACTGTGTGTCTTTCTTTGCCTTGTTTTGCTAAGAGAGCTTGAGCTGGGGTTTCTTACCCACCTCACAACTCACGCTTTCGATAATTTTGTGAGAATCTTTAGAAGCCTGTCCTGTGAGACCCAGCATGTGTTCCCTAACATGAGAACTGATAGGATCTTGTTTACACACATGCTCCTTCCCAGCCTGACCCCTAGGGCAGACCCATGGCAAGGCCTCCCTGGAGGCTTTTTGCCCATGCCAGCTGCAGCACTTCTGTAAGGGCAGCTCACAGCAAGCCTTTGCAGGGACTTGAGGCAAGTCTTTGCAGTCAGACGTTTGGTTTTGATGATGCATTTCTGTCTGGAAGCGCAAGTACCTGCGTACCACTGGAGATGACAGAGGAGAAGACAGCTTAGGGAGCTGGATTCAGGTTTCCACCTGCAGGTGGACAGCAGAGATGGACAAAGGATGGAGAAGGCCCACGTCCCCAGCACCGTGTGGCTGATACCCCATGCCACATAGCTGGGCCCCAGTGCCTGGATTGCTTTGCTGGCTGATTCTGCCCGTCCTCCTTCTCCTGCCGGTGCCCGAGAGGCGGCTCCCTGTCCGTCTGCGGTGCAGGGAGCGCTGGCTGCCGCTCGTTAGGAGAATTCCCCCAAGTCAGACCCATGGTACCAGCCGTGTGAAGCGGAAGACAATTAGGGGCTTATTAGCGTCCTGGGGAGACGTGTAACTTGTGTTGCTGGGACTTACCAAAACAGCGAGAGTCTTACCGGCAAGCTCCAGCCGAGAAAAGACTGAGGGATTGTCTCACCTAATTACGGGGAATGGGCCTCTTTGTGTTTGTGATTCGGTACGGTTGTCCGATCGCTTTTCTCTGGCTGCTGGCTCAGGCCGAGCTGGAAGTGTGCTAATTAGAAGAGAAATGGACGTAGTGATCCTGTCAGCTCTTGTTACCGGCATGGACAAAGCCGAATATTATTCTGAGGCAGTGTTTTGTGAGTGTCCCCCTTCCAGCTCTCATTAAGGGCAAGGTTGGTGGATGGAGAGGGGACTTGACCACATGGGTTGGCTAATGGAGCACAGTTACCGTTACTGTGCTAATTAACGGGCTCAGGAGGCAAATGTTTCTCCAACCAGTGGTCCCAGCAGCTGCACCTGGTGCTTCCAAAACTCAACCATCTCGCTGGGCAAGCCAGGCAAACACTGCTTGTACAAGCAAAAAGGGGGCTATGTATGTATGATGCATCCATCAGCCATCCAAAAGTGCAGAACAAGTAAACTGGTCATCAGAGAGATGGAAAGGACACAGGGCTGCAGTAGCAGCAGGTCAAGCTTCAGCAGTCCCTTCTCCCCAGTGACCCTTCACATAGAGGACAATGTGTCAGCCTCTGCCCTGGGATCTCCAGGTACCATCATGAAATAAATCTCCTGTGAGTTGTTACGATCACCACAGCTCTCAATGTGGCCAGGAAGGGGAAAACTGGAAAGATGAGAGGTGACATGGAGGTGAATCAGGCTATCCCTCTCTATGTTGATGATGGGATGCTTATGGTCTGAGCTGAAAAGCAAGATGTATATACATATCAGGATGATTGTTTTGCTCCAAAAGGAAGTTAGGCAACATTGAAATGATGCACAAAGGTTAATGTAGGTGAAGATGATGACCAAAGGAGCCGTAGAAAATGCTAAAACCAAAATGTGTACTTTTGTGCCATTAGCCTGAAACTACTACAGTGAGAGTAAAGAGAGTGACAGCAGAGAGTGACCTACTACAGAGGCAGTAGAGAGAGACAGAAGACAAAGTGGAAGCCAGAGCAGGTCTGTAGTGTCACAGCAGCTGAGATGGCCTCAGCAGAAGGGAAGAATAGAGTGTGCTGAGGACACTCAGTGAAAGTGAGTAGTTTTATTACCTTGTCACACAGACTTTCATTTTAATACATAGGTGTTTCGTTAGAGTAACTTGCACAAGCTAATTGCTGGTTGATGTTTCCAAAGTTATGGGAATGTATTAGTGATTAAGTCTGATTTGGATATTATGGTCATTCTAAAGGTCCTTTGTATCTTTGGGCTAAATGTAGTAAAACTATAATCATATCTTAAACCTTTTAATTTGCTTTCTCTCTTTTAAGAATGTACTCATTGCATGCACTCTTGCATGCCTGGGTACTGTTTTCAGACATACTTTGTCAAGGGTTAAATTTGGAAGAGGTTCCCTCTAATTTCTTGCGTTATTTGTCCCTGGTGGTGAAGCTGTTCCAGCAGGAGGGTTTGTGTCCTTCCAAGTCTCCAGCAATAGCCTCCTGTCATCTTGGATAGAGCTTGAACTCTGCCTTGTGCTTGTGCCTCCTTATTTTTTCTGTCTGCAATAGCTGTGAACCAAACAAGGATCCTTTTGCCGTGGCATCATGTACCCTATGTCCAAGCCCTGCAGTCCTGCAGAGCTGTAAAAGCCTTTCCATTTTAACTGGGGTTCATTTCCTACTGGCTGCTGTGATGGCTTGAATCTTAGGAGCCTTGGTCTTAGGAGCCTGATCTCCAAAGAGGGCTTGAGAAGTATCTTCTCTGCAAAGAGGTTTATTCTAGAAGGAGGAGATGTATAATCCTCTTACTAAAACCCAGAGAGGAAAGGAGAAAAGCCTTATTGCTCCTGCCTTACCCCAGTGAGCTGGCAGCTTTTATGCTGCCTCACGAATAGCAAGAGGCAGAGAGAAAGGTCAGAACACGAGCACACTACCTGAGCTGAGGCTCTCTGGTGGATGCTTAGTGAAACTCATGTCTGCACTGCTCTCCAGTGTCCCAGCAGAACAGTTCCTGAAAAGGAAAAACATTCCCTGTTACACTGTGTGGCCACTCAAAGATTCTTCAGTCTTGGTGTAAGGAAGAGTCACATATCACTGGCAGAAAACTAAAGAACATCACACCCATCTCCATTTTTGTGCTGTGGAAGCTCAGGAGTCCAGTGGTGTCCTTGTGTAAAGGTTGGTGACACTTCCCTTGTCAGGCCTTCCGCAAGAGTTTGGGCTTTACTGGCAGACACCAAGAGAAAAGCCACACTGCTGGTTTTGCCAATTTATCTCTGTTTCTTTGCCCAAGGAAGTATTGGTGTCCCTGCTTGTTACATCTCTATTTGACTGGCCTGTCATCTTGCTGTATGGATAACGTCATGTCAAATTTCTGACTTCCACGTGCAGATAAGGATGGACTGAGCATACAAAAAGTGCTGGTTTTGTGTCCTCGTCAGGATGGCATTCTGATAGAGAACATCCATCACACAGATTAGCAGTACTCAAAAACATTGTGAAGACAGGTGAAAATATGCAGATGGAGGGAAAGGGTGCAATGGTTTCTTGTGGCCTTCACTGAGACCTCCTGGCATTCATGGAACACTCACTAGCTGTCTGGTACCTGGTCCGTGGGCTGGAGTGGTGTTTGGAGGACCTCTCTTCAGCAGTTTGAGTTCTCAAGTGCACTACTAAAATAATTTAATTCATAGTGACCTCATCAAAACTCTATTGTGCTGTGCATCAAGGAAACACATAATTAGATGAAGGTTTCTGTCCTCAAGAGGTTGTAAGAAGATGAAACACTAAAAGGGTGGGAGAAGAAAAGGAGATGTCAAGATGTAAAGAGACTTCTTAGAGGTTACCCAGCACAGTTCAAACCCTGTAACTTCTTAGCCACGGTTGAGTGGCCCTTCCACTGCTTCCCATCTGCTTGGTTGTTTCATGAAATAGATGTGGGTTTTAAAATAAAGAAATAAATAAAAATGCAAATGCCTAAGCAAACCAAAGGCATGAGAAATTTAAATAACAATAAATTACAGTGCAATACCAGACATTTTAATGTTTTTTAAAGACTTATAAGAACTATTCTATTAATTCAATTTTAAGTGAGTTTATGCAGTGTTAAAGATTGGAGAATTTAAAAATAGAACACTGAAAATGAAGGTTTCTCATGTCACTGTTAACTGCCATGGTGTACACACATACTTAGGAGAAAGCTATGAGCATTACAGGGATCCTGTGAATAATTGTAACATCTTCATTGATGTAGAACACCTCTTCTGACCTTGCTGAGCCTTTTACACTCAGGCAAAGAGGGTGAAAGTGCTACTTTGCAGATTTCATGTAATTCCACACTTGCTCGGTCCAAATGTTTGCCGACAGGGCAAGGCAGGAAAAATGTAATTTTCCTAATTTTGCCATGTTGAGAATCTTGCTATTGCTCTGATGATCTGGGGGTCTGATCCTGCCTTAACACAGAACATTATTAAAATGATCACTGCAGCTCTCTAGGGAGCTTAAAACTATTTTCTCTAGCAAAAGAGAGATAATTTCTCTCATTCACTTCAATAATTTGGAGATGGAGGCATTTGCTGCAATAGATATTAGTGTACCCCATTTGTGCATGCATCTGGGTAAGGTTTACAGGAGTTTTACTAGCAGATATCAAAATATTATTAGCAATTTTTTTGGTGAGAGAGGACTGTGGAAATAAAGTGATATGGAAGAGTGAGAGAAAAATACAGGTAAGTGAGAAGAATTAGGGACTTAAAAATAGGAACTTAGAGGACAGGAGACCAAGATAGGTTAGAAGGTACATTTTAAAAGACAGCAAGGCATGGGCAGGAGGTTGGAGCAAATGCAAAGAAGTGAAGGAGGCAGACTGTTATAAATGCAGTGTAAGATGAAAAAAAAAAAATCAAAACACAAGGGACACACAATAGGAAGAGGTGGTGGTTTCCAGCAAGGAGGAGGTCAGAGAAAAGCAGAAGTTTCATGAGCAGTGGCACCAGCCAAGGAAGTGTGGTTTTCCTTGTGGATGTGTCTCTCAAGTCTGCATCATGTGTGGATTCTCTGATGCCTTACAGGATGTACCCTCACACTTCAGTGAGGGCGGTCAACGGATTTCTTTCTTAGCCAATTAATGTAATAAAATGTACAGGAATGTACAGAAATGCATTACCTAGCTGGAAAGTTGTCTGAAATCAGCCTACAGGTTTAAAAGTCATTGGGACACCTGTGGATGGATGCTAAGATTAGATGATTAATAGCTGAAATTGCAAATGGACAGAGTGAGTGATAGAGAATGGGAAAACATTAGGAAAATGGGGATTTATGTCTGCTGTTAATGCATTTAATTTGCTTTACTGCCATTTCCTTTCCTGGTTTTACAGTTTCTAAAAAATGAAGGAGGATCTTTTTAAAGCCCTCCTCCCAAATCAGGCTGCCTTCCCTGTGTCCACACTGGTTGTTTCTGGGGAGAAAAACCTCTTCCAGCAGTTTTGTCTCTAACATGTGACAAGAGAGATTCCAGGAGCTGCCCTACCAGCTACACCATCAAAACCTGCCTGGGACCTCATTGAAAGCATATGTGGGACAAAGATACTGCAAAAGCCTTCTGGTCTTCCCATACTGGGGTGAATTGCAGGTCTCTTACTCATACATTTTAGTTATTTTTCTGCTGTTCTACACAGCTAAGTCCCATCTCATTGGTTCCTGCTGCAGTTATTCTCATCTGATGTTTTCTAGGGACCTCCTCATGACTGTATACTGTGGTTTGGACAATACTTCTGTTTTTACTGGGATGCCATTTTATTTTCAGCTGGTCTGTTCCTCATCTCCTTCCATATTTCACTCTCTTAACAAAATTTCCTGATTTTCAGGCAGAAGGTGTCATGTCAAGAGGTGTTAAATAGGACAGAGCTGACTCTGATCTCTGAGAGGGAGATCTCTCCCTCTAACACAATACCTTTTAATGCATCATTATCCTTTATTTGTGGGTCTCCAGCCAGTTTTTCATTCCATCTAGTGGTGTAGCCAAACCCATTTGCATTAATTTTGAGTAGGATTTATGTATCAAATCTTTACTAAAATCCAAATGTATCAAATCCATCGTGTTCCCATCATCCACTAATTTTGTAATTCTGTTTTAAAAAAGCAATCAGGTTTCTCCAGCACAATTTGTTCTTTAGAAATCCCTAGTACTAATGCTTGTTTTCTTATCTCTGGGTGNCCCCCCCGTTTTTAAAAATTCTATTATTTTACTGGTAATAAATGTCTCTGAGAACTCCAAATTCGCTTTTTTTGTTTTGTTTTAATAATCAACAGCACAATTCCTTTTCTCTAGGCAGCCTCCTAGATTTTGTAACTTAACAAAATTATTGTCTGTGACAAAAAAGTAACATTTGTCATTTTTGTCATTTTCCTTGCAGCAAGTGGATAGGTGACTTTTGTCCTGAAAACTTGAGTCTACAGGCAGGGTTTTATATAGCTGATGAGCCAAATGTGCTGTCAATGAAACAAACGTGTGGAAATCATTGACTTAAGTGAATCCAGTCAGGCTTTTTGCCTGGTAATATCCATTCTGGTCAATTGTTATTGCCTACTGAAGAAGTATCAGGAAGGCATTTGTACATGATTTTATTTTAATGTTCATAAAAGTCTTAAACTAAGATGAAATAAAAATAGCCTCCAAATAAGGTACATCCATAATTGTATACATATGGAAGCTGTAAGTATTATTGAGGGAAGGTTACAAAAAGAACACCATATTATCAGAATGGTAAATTAATTTTGTCTCAGCACTGGATTGAAGACTGGTCATCAAAATAATGCCTAAATAGTCAGCCCCCATAAATTCTGAGAAGCTGTCCTACCACACTGGTTATAAATCCCTGCTTGGAGCTATACCAAGTAAACAGTCTGTACTTTCAAGGGCTGAGTATCTGATATCTTTTCATGTCTAGCACTTACACAACTTCAGAATACCTTCAGCTGCGGGAAGGTATGGATAGATGCTCAGAATCAGCTGACCCTGCACTTCCTTCCTTAGTCACTTCTCCAGGTTTGCAGGAGGTACTGTCAGTGCCTTAGTCAGAAGTCAGGGGCAAACCTTTTGCTGCTTGTGCCTGACTTGGGCTGTTGGACAGCAGTTCATCCAATACCCCCATGCCAGTCCCACATTTGCCAAAATGCCCTCTTCACTCTGGACTTTTGCTTCTTACTTGAATGTATAGAGAGATGGATTCTGGAAGGAGGAAATCACTTGGTCTCTTAGTCTTTTCAAGGTGACCAACAGCTCTGGCGCACTCCTGGAAACTAATACTCCTGGTGACTTGCTGATCTAAAAAGAGAAAGGTTTCCTTCTCCTTCATCCTTGTGGTTCACACTGCCTTGCAGCATCTTCAAATAAATTAGAAAAAAGATCCCCCTTGGGACCCTTCAGTTTAATTCAAACAAGTTTGCAACAGATCAGCACTGCTGTGTATGAGCGCAGTGTCATGTAAGCTAAATGTTCAAAAATATTCTTTATTTTCTACAGCATGGAAACTGATGGCTTCTGGTTCCCTCACCTCAAAATGTTAAAATGCAGGACACATCAGGTGGTTTGTTTTTATTTGGTTCAGTCAAATGTCTTGAAAAATTCCAACATTTAATGGAAAATTTAATACTAAATTCCTACAGAAATAATGGGAACAATACTAGCACAAAGGTCAGGCATTCAACATTTATTCATCAGCAAAAAAAAAAAAAAGCTTTTGGGCTAATGATAAATTTCACAATTGCTATTTCTTCTGCTAACCTAAAATGAGATAAATGTTCTTATTTTTCTTGCAAACAAGATAATTACAGTAACCCTCTTACTCCTGAGCAAGGCAATCGATCAGGCAGCTTTTCTGCTGAAACCCAGATACTGATAGAGAATAGTTACTTAACAGCTCTTTAAGGTGAAAGATGTTTGAAATGATATAAAATATCTGTGCACCTGTGTACACTCTTCTGCTAACTGGCTTTTCAGGCACATGAAGTTAAGCATGCAGATCAGAAATTTGTGCATCATGTACTGCATTTGGGTTGGAACTGTAGAATTTTGATCCTGAGGTCTCATCTGAGCTTAAAATACAAGCTGGTTTTCTGGTGATTGGGAACTATGTCACTTACACAGGCAGCACCAGAGAAATAACTTTCCTTGAACTCCACAACTTTTGGTTGACCTGCTTGGTGTAAACATGGGCTATGGATATTTGTTAGTTTTTGAAGCTGTTTAGCAGGATCTTGACTTAAAATTCAGCCTTCTAATTGCTTTGGGAGAGTTGTCATCCAGCCTTGCAGAGTAGGTGCCAATATACAGATGTACAAACACGTGCATATATGTAGCAGTTATAACACGGATTTTAAAGCAACATTTCATCAAGCTTCTGTTGGCATCCTAACTTTGAGCTACTTCACATAGGCTCTGTGTATGTGGGAAAAAAATTGTTTCTGGAGCCCGACTCAATAGAAAGAGCTTATTTTTGGTGGCTAGCCCCTCCATATGTAACAGAAGAAATTCTTAGGTATGAAAAAGAGCTGGAAATATTTCAGAAAACTCAGGGCTAAGAAGCTCTCCCACTGGCCATTCCAATTCCTCAGGTTCAGAGCAGTCCTCTCAGCCTGTTGTATTATCTCATGCTGCAGAGATACCCAAACTAAATGGAGACATTGGAGAATCAGCAGGTCACTCTTTCAAAAGTCACTGATTACACGTGGTGGTGTGGACAGATTCAGACCCAGCTTCAGCTGCAAATGCAGTTATGAGGTAGGCCTTTGTGGCTGGACACGTGGTGCAGGCATGTTAGTGCTGAACCACAGCTTGTATCTGCCAAATGGGAGAAGAACAAATGTAGCCAAGAAAATCTTAGTGTCTTACATCTAACGCTCTTCCTCCTGAAATGGCCTGAGCTGTGTCCAGAGAGGAAAGCAGTGGAAAGGGTATCACAGAAGGAAGAAGCCATGTCGCCATCCAAGCATGGTTCTCACGCAGTGACACAAATGACGCTTCACACGATGGCTGAGGCAGGATCTTGTGCTGGCCCAGGTGTCAGCAACGGCATCCTTGCCACTGCTCAGGCAATCATCTTTCTAAAACACTCCAACCTGCTGGAAGTTCAGGTTGCTTTCCAAAATGGTAGTCTTGCCACCCTCGGGCAAACAATTTGCTAAGACCTCCTCCTCTTTTTTGGATTCCCAAGAACAAGAGTATTCCAAAGCCAAAACTTCTGAGATAAAAAGTAAATTAAATTACTGTTAAGTTTCCCTGTCATTGATCACAGCAATAATTTCCATTCTGCTAACTTACTTAGAAAGCTTATGTCTAGTTTGTGTAGAGATTACTTGCAGTTTTACTACTGTAAAAAAACCTACTGGTATTACACACTTTTCCAGGTTTTTTTAGCTCCAGCATCCACAGACTTAGTACAGAAAGCAGTCTGCCTAAATGTAATGGAATCCTGGATGTCCAAGAGACCTGTATTTAAATACCAATAGCTTGTGATGAAGATAGACCAATAACCAGTCTCCCTGGCTGAAGTGACATCAGCCTAAGTCACAATATACTGTTATAGGGTGGATTTATCTGAGGAAATGCCTCTTAAATAAATGATCCTATGCTCTCCTGATTCTTACATCAGTATGACAATCCTCGTGAGGCTACTTACCACTACCTCAATGATCATATCCTGTTGCTGCTTATCCAGAGCTTTAGAGCTGTGTAAAATTTCCTGCTACTAGAACTAACCCCTTAAGACTGGACTCAGCAATTTCCTTACAGACATAAGGAGCTCCTGACTCAGCTACCATGGAGAACCACGAATGTTCGAAAAGACCTCTAAGATTGAATCCAGCCATTAAGGTAACTCTGACAGGTCTACCACTGTGTCCCTAAGTACCACACCTACATGCTTTTGGAACACTTCCAGGGATGGTGAGTGGGACTCCTGGCTTCCAAATATTTCTTGGGAATTCAGTATCGAAAAGGAAGTTTTCTTAAAGCTTAGAGTGGATCCTATGAAGAGTCATGGAACCTCTGAAAGGAACTCAGCATGACAGTGTAGCATTTGGCAAGTGAGGCTGTCTAGAGAAAGAGAGAGCTCTAAAGGTTCAGTGAGTTAAAACTTGCAGAATGCACATTTCCTATCTGGATATAGCTCAGACATGCTGTTAAATGGGGGCAATCACTTAATCTACCTCTGTCCTAGCACTCCGTCTATAAGCTGATGATAACACCACGTGAGCTCATAGAAAATGTATATGGTTAAATGTATCCCTGTTCATGAAATTATTTCATCACTGTTGATGAAATCTGTGTCAACACAGGAAAGAGGAAGAAATTCATGAGGAGGTAACCCAGTGCTATGCCTAATGCTTAATATGGACGAATGGACAGTCTTTGTAGTTAAACTAGAAGGCAACAGCCTTGTAATAGTCAAGATGAGAAATGGCCAAGGTTTAGCCAATTTCAACACTGGATTTAGAAAAGGAGGAAACTACTTATCTGGGCTCCTCCAAATAACCCCTCTCCCAGGTTCTAAATGATAAATGCCGCCATAAAAGTTGTTGGGGTGTTCTCCTCTCAAATGCAACTTAAATTATGGACACCTTCTCCTGAAAGAGACAGACATGGGAAAAGTTCTAGGCAAGTGAGCAAAATTTATTTGTCACATGGGTCCATTTGGCCTCCGTACCATGAATCATCACCCAGTCTGGGTGTGTTTAGGATAGAAAGAAGGAACAACAAATGGGAGAAGGGTATTAAATAATGATTGCCATAGAGACCAGTCAGCTTTACCCAACTCCGTGAAATTTAAACAAGAGAGCTTAGAAAATGAAACATCAGTACATTTCAAAGGGATAAAGGGTAGTGTACAAGTTAGCTGTGGAATGTAATAACGGGATATCAAAGCAAGTTGTTTAGTCGGGTTTCTAAAAGCCACTGTCAGCAATATGCAGATGAGATACCTATATTTTTCGTCCTTTCTGATCACACCAAGAACGTGAGGATGGCATAGCACTTTCAGAGGAGCCAGAGGCAGAAGTAATGCCAAAATAAGGCAGAGGAATGATGCCAATGTGTGAAGGAAGTGTCTGAGAAGGCTTCAGTTGCACTGCAGCTTCCTCTGGCTGAAGAGCCCCAGTGGTAAGGTCAAACTGTGATTTATTATGATTTCTTAGATTCTTCATCAGACTTCCATATGCTTACAAAAGAGTTGTCTGCAATTTTGCCAGGAGATCCCATTCATTTGGATTTCTGTTACCCAAGTCTTCATTCCCCGTAGCAGTGCAAAGTACCTTGGTATGAACAAAGCCTGTGCCTGCCTGGACAGTCCAGCTATTACTGTGCCCTGTAGTCATTCTGCTTACCAGCATGGCTTACTTCTCAATCCTCCTCTCAGCCACTTTCTGTACTGGCTTACCACTGAATCCTGATCTAAGTTAGTAACTATATCCATGATGTCTGGGGCAAGACTTCCTGAAGATGAGATGGAGTGGTGAGCCCTCCCGCAGCAACAAGAAGCTATCGCAAACTTTTATGACCTTTCAAGTACATTTCTCCAGCCACATCCTCTCTGACATAACTGGACAGCAGCCTTTTAAAAAGGCATCCTCTGCCCCTCTCCTCAGCATTGCCAGGAACATCCCAGACCTGTGAGCTGCAGTCCCCCAGGAGAAGAGTAGCCATAAGGCCAGACGTCTGGCGGTCGTCTTCAGGTAACTTGCCTTGCTTGAAGGAAATGGTGAAGATGGTTTTATGGTCAAGGCCCAGGGTGTAGCGCTCCAAAAGCTGGATCCAGCTTAGATTTTCCGTGTAACCTTGGTTGTGTCATTTAGCTTCTCTCTATGCGGGGATCCTGCCAGTTCTAGAAAGGTGAGATAAGGATACATTTGTAAATCCAGAGAATACGCCTGAATTCTCCATTGAGGGAGATCAATAGGATGTTAGGTAAACAGCTCTCTTGCTGTCCTGTGATTTGCATGCAGTAAAGAGCGACTGAGAAAAGTCTTACTGAAAAAAAGACTCCCTTTTTTCAATCAGTAGTTGTATTATATGATGTAAACATGAAGTGACTAATGATGCTTTGCAGTACAGCAAGCAAGGGTGCTTGCAGCCTGCCGGCAGCTGATGTGGACTCCTGTTGAAGTGGCATCCCTCCATCACCCCAGACACCCTGTTGGAGCCCTGGGCATGGTGGGGGACTGCTGGCCCAGCCTACAGGGAACTGCAGCCTTGGGAGCCTTGATCCCACACACATCTTCCTACCCTCCCGCCTGCATGATTGGCTTCTTGTCCTCAAGCCCGCAGCCCATCACCAACCTCCAAACTCCTCTCCTCCTGCTCTATCACCACAGGGAGCCCTCCTGCCCTGCAGCATCCCTCATGCTGCGTCCCCTCCGGGGCTGTCTGTCCTCCCGACGCCCTGCCGCCATGGCCCTCAGCATCCCATCTCCCACAGGGCAGCCTCACTTGTCCCCACCCTGGGCCGCCCAGGTGAGTGGGCGGCAAGCGGGCACCAGAGGGGGGCTGCATATCACCTGACCCCCTCCAGCTGATTCCCTCAGACAGGACGTCAAGTTAATGAGCCCTCAGGCCTGTAATTAGCTGTCAATTACCTCAAATTAATCAACTCCTCGCCTAATTAAGCATAATCGGCAGGTGGGCAGAAAACGGGCCATTGTGCGGGAGCCATGAGAAAAGCATGGCTGGCAAACTTGTTTAGGATCAGCGGCGCATTCCCGGACGCCGCGCCACCGACACCCGGNGGTGGTGCCTGGGGGCCCGGGTCTGCGAAGAGCCGTGGCCTGGGCCTGGGAGGTGGGAGGGCGTTTCTTCTTGCGAAATATCTACACTACCAAGCCTTGATGTACCATCTCGCCCTCCGCATTTTCTCTTCGCGGCTTGCCGTGTGCTTTCTGCACTCGTGCCCCTCTCGTGCCTCTCTGAGAAAGGGACTGAAACACACGCCCCATTCCCCAACTCAGGCCCTCCTCAGTTCTGAGCACGCCAACTTAACGGCGTGAAATACGTCTGGGTGGAAAACAGGGTTTCAACGGGCACTAATTGCTACCTATAAAAATGAGTCACGCCGAATTACTTTTTGTGTGGAATTAACACAACCCAAAAAAGTCCCCGTCCATCCTCCGGAGCTCTGTTTGGTGGAGGGGAGACGTTCCCCGCCGAGGCCAGGGAAGGAGCAGGGCTCCTGCCAACTTTTGTATGTCACCGGAGCGTAGGACATGAACTGCTCTCCACTGTGCCGGGGGCCTGATCCTGCTCCCTGCCCACTAAATCCCAGTGGGCACCCGCTTTATCTAAAGGCAAACAGAGCACAGTATCCTGAGCTGCAGAGAGGAAGAGCTGGGGGAAATGCAATTTCATTGTAAAAGTATTGTGCTCAATATTAAAGTGAAAGGTTTTGATTATGCCTAGAAAGTACTTTGAAAGTACTTTTTTTTTCTTTTTTTTTTCTTTTTTTTTTTTTTTATGTAGCCAGATTATCACCCTGCGCGCTGGATTTACACTGCATTAGCGATTGTCAAGATTAGAGCAGAATCCCCAGATAACAAACAGGAACACAAGACGTCAATTTATGACATAATACTAATAGTAATGCAACAATAATCATAGTTGAAAGAAGGATGCAGTGAAGGGCAAGTTGAATATCTTGGCTCTGAAGAGCGATGCTCCCCGCATTGGAGTGGCTTTCATTAAAAATTCCCATTATGTCCATAATATATAATTTTATATTTCTTTTTCCTGACAGAGAGGAAAAACAACAGCTCAGCACAGGTCTGGCAAAGTTGGTGCATGAAACCACCAACAATCAGAGGGACAAGTCAGGCAATGCAACCTTCCCCCTGGACCCTGCTAAGTGTCTATGCAGGTCACAAAAGCTTCCTGGTCCTCCCAAAAGGTGTACATAAAACTTGGCATTTCTGTGCCCGCAGCTATTTGGAACACAAGTCCCAGGAAGGGAGGCTGCAGGCAGGCAGCCCCTGCCCTGCAAAGGGTGTCATCGGCTGGTGCGAGAGAGGCTGCGGAGCTGCCATGCTGGGGAACGAGCTGGATCCTGGCAGCTGGCCTGACCCCGAGGGATTAGAGACGCCCCCACCTTCCCAGCTCACATGGTGGCACACGCTGCAGCCCGGCCCACGAGGCTCCTTTTTTTTTCTTCCTGCCTGCCCCGTTCTCAGTCAAGCGCTTATTACCACAGCAGGAGGCTCGGGCAGGGACCCCTCTGCACACATAATGCAAGAGCCATGAGATGCTGGGGGACTCAGTGTCCCCTCTGTCCCCTTATCAAAGCCACCGTTTGCCAGAGCTTCTCCTGCACCTGCCAGCTCAGGGTGATCACTAGACCCCTCTGGGGGAAAACCTCTTTTTTGGGGGAATCAGGAACCATTCCAGCATCCTCTCTTCCCTCATTTATGAGTGGTTTTTTTTTCCAGACCCCCTTCTCTATCATGGGTCATCCTTTGGCTGAAGCACTGATCCCACTCTGTGGGGTACATCAGCACATTCACGAGGACCAGGCTGGAAGGGATGCACTGCATGATGGTGTCATGGATGGTGACACGAGCTGCAGGCAAACAGCACTCTCCTACTTATTTGCAGGCGTGCTGCATATGCACACTGATTTCACCTGCTCATTCCCATTTAGAGCTGGAGCACTCAAATGACTTACATCAAGGCTGACTAACCATTTCTACTATTAGAGGCCTTCTTAATCACTCATAACTCTTTTGGTTGGGAAGGGTGAAGTTCTCCAGATCTGATCTGTACCTACAGAAGCAGTGGTGGCTTTGGCTGTGCTGTGTTTGAGCAAAAATGGCCCAGGGATTTATGAGTTTAAGTGCCCAAGCCACAGAATCCTTATCCCATTATAAACCAAAACTCTATCTTCATGGAAATTAAAGAAAAAAAACCCCGAAACAACAGAGAAACAAAGCAGTAGAAATCTGTTAGGACTAAAATGATGGAGCAACTTTCAATGATCCCAGTGAAAATCAGTTGTTACAGGTGCTGAGAGAGGCAGTGTTACTACTGCTGGGGTGGTGCTGCTGCTGCTGCCTGGGGACCTCCTTGCTGAAAGGACTGCACGGTGAGCGAGCGTGCAAGGCCCTGTACTGAGCCCTGCCCCACTGGGGAAGGAAGCCAGGGGCCTGCACATGGGCACCCCTTGTGGGAGCACACCTGGAGCACAGCTGCTGGCTGCAGAGGTTCCTCTTGGAGAGGAAGAGGAGGGGTACAGGGGCAGGGTCAGAGCGGGTCAGAGGAATCCAGCAGCTATTCAAGTTCAAGTTGGGAAAATGTATCTATTCCTATCTCTGACATAATTTGAAATCGACTGGCCACTCCAGCTGTACCAGACTGTCCTGCAGGTAGTGCCCCAGCTGGGAAAATGCTCTTCTACCCCTTGGTACTGTCATAACAAACACTAAAAAAAAGCTGGGTAAGCAGTGAAGCTGTGCCATTCTCTGAGTTTGAAAAAGCAAAAGCTATAACTATTTCATTAATTATTTTGGTCAATGAGTTGGAAACAGCAGCAGGGAATTCACAATCACTCGCCTGTCATTCTGTCTACACAGCACTGCTCGCAAGGATCATGGCCACCATCTCATTTACTTTGTGCAATGCTGTAAGGTTGAGGCTGGCCACGTTTTGGTTCGGTCATTCCTTACTGCACTGCCTTGGCAAGCAGCAGAAGCAGTTTGAGGGGAAGGCACTGCAGCTCTAAACAGTTGTTTCTACAAAAGCCGTAAGCTCCTCTGGACTTAACAGCTAAGTAGAGCAAGGTGGAGAGTGAGATCTTCCTGACCAATCCCTCTGTGCAGTTCTACTCCATGATTATAAAAATAAAGGACTCAGGTTAGGAAGTACTTACAACGTTGCATGAGTGTTTTAAACATCGTGGTTCCCCTACATGTATTCATTACAATGCAATCTGCAGTCACACACCTGTAGTGTTGCAGTCTCGCCCCGGCCATGCATGAAACTAACTTCAGTAACAGCTGGGTAACCACTGAAAACGACAGTCCCTAAGGCCAAGAGTTTTGGGCTAGTCTAGAGCAGACTGCCTTTCCTCAGCTCCTGCTTGGCCTGGGCCCCATGGAAAGGTGCACAGCAGCCTGTCAACCTCAGTAGTTAAGAAAAGTGTGAAGGAAAGTCACAAATTTCAGAGCTGTTCAGTGTCACACCTAGGTGAACAGCCTCATCCTGGCACTGAGAGTATGAGCACAGGAACATGTGCAAGTTTGCTTAACAAGGTGCAAGCATGCTATGTACCTGGGCAGGAATTCTAGGGTCCAGGAGCAGCTGTGCCCAAGCCAGGAACCCTGAGGGTGACCAAGACAAGAGGCTGGGTGTGGAGATGCTCCGGCACAGCTCCATGCTGCCAGGCAGGAGTCAGCTGCCAGGCAGAGCAAGACACATCTGGCCCTGCTTGTCTGTGTAGACACATGCTGAATAACTGTGGCTGCTTCCCAGAGCAAGTTTCTAGGCTTCATTATATTTTTACTTGTCTTGCAAGGGACAGAGCAAGCACTCTGATAAATGAAGAGAAAGGGCTGCTTGCTTTGCAGGAGATTTATATGACAGTTTCTCTCTCTCAGCCCAAGAAATCCTGTGTGCTGTTCCTCACAGCTGTCATCCCTAGACAGCTGCAGACAGGGTGCACTGGACTTGGGGAGCCAGCAGATGAGCACGCTGTCACAGCCCCTGCGCTCGAACCAGCAGCGCTTGCCAGCTGAGTCTGGCTGCTACTGAAAGGCACACTGGTGTGCTGGTTTGTTCCCAGTGTTGCTCCAGTGGCCTGAGCTAGCCTTCACAACCTAGCTGGCTTCAGGAGGCCCTTGTATGTATTCAGGAGACCCTTTGCATCACTGCCAGTGCCTGTGAGCACGGCTGATGCGCAATGCCTGTGTCTGTCGGTCCCTCACCCACTGTGGATGCTGAAAAAGGTGCAAGTTGTGTTGGCAGGGTCATGATGCTGGATGGGGACACCACTGCTGAAGGGGCAGAGGGCACAGATGGCCCCGGGCCAAGGGCTGTGCACATGAAGGCAGCAGTGGGTGCAGGACGTGCTGCCCAGTGTGCCGAGGCTGTGGTGGGCTGCAAGCAGGGACCATATGGAAGGTGCTACCAAATGAGGCCATGGAAGCAAAGGCTGCAAATGAGTTTAGCAGACAGACATTTTGAGGAGGCGGAGGCAGAGGGAGTGGAGGAGAGCAAGAGAAAGGGAGAGCTGAACACCACAACCAAGAGGGGCCTGCCAGGGCCACACAGGCCTGGTGGACAGTTTCCCATCGCTGCACACCTTTTCCCAGTGCCTTTAGATCCCTCAAAGGAAAGAGGGGACCAAGGTGTCGTGGCCCCTTCTTTGTTTTTAATTACTTCCCTTTTTAATCTTGATTTGCATGTCGATCTCTCAGAAGTGGGCCAGGGACTCTACAAAGCCCTTGTCAGCAACTCCCCCAATAATAAACAGGAAAAGGCTTAAGGGGCAAATCACTTGCATGTTAATGAGACTGTTTGCTGGAGTCAAGAGAGAAAACAGCAAACAAACAAATGGACTGAATTCCAGCGGCAGCTGTTTGCTCCTTAATCTCGGCTTGTCAGAGCTGCCCTTTGATGGGACACAATCTACACAAACGATTGTGCTAAATCTTCTAATCTACGTCCTCATTATTACATCCCTTCTTACGCATGTAAATCAGGGACAAACTCATTTTAATATTTAGATAGATTATGGAAGGGAAGGGGAGGGGATTGGAGGGGAAAGGAGCTGCTGGTGGAGTCTGCTCCTGCCAGTTAGGAGGGGTGTTAATGAGGAGCACAGGAAGGGGAGCTGTCTGCATGGAGCCTGGGACAGCAGCAGGAGGAAGAACACCTGTTGTCAAGGCAAAAAGGGGAGTATAAAGGGGCAAGGACACTGCCACTGGCATTCTGCAGAAAATATGAGCATGGGGCAGCACTGGCAAGGTGACCTGACAGGGCACTAAGGAGGACCTCGCCCTGGCATTCCCCAAGCCCTCTCCCCATGCAGTCAGCCCCTAGCTTTGTCGAGGTGGGATGCTGGAGGAAGGTTTGGTGTTGTACATGGGGGCCTGGTGGTGGCATAGTGAGAGGTGACAGGGCCCCACTGTGGGGGCACACCAGGGCCCTGGCATTGTCCCTGGGTACCTTGCAGTGCAGGGACTCCTTGCAGCACAGCATTGCTGTCACACACCCCTCCTCAACCTGCCCTCACTGTTAGTGAGCTGAGGATCAGATCAACCACCAGCTGCAGAAGCAGGCTAACACCTCACTGCAGAATTCAAGGATGCAGGCTCACTGCCTCCACATAAACACCATTAGAGCTGTGGTTATGATCTTTAATAGTGCTCAAAATAATTGCTTTTACAACAAACACGACTGTGGGGAAAAGGGCTCTCCTGCATTTCCCTGCCTCTGTCATCTCCTAATCCAATTGTCAACCTACAACCTGCCCCTTAACCTTCTTCTTCAACTGCAGCAAAATCATGATACACCAGCCTTATTTCTCTGAGCCCCTCATCCTCCTCTGCTCCAAGAGGGGCAGTCTTATTGTAAAATAGAGAAAAAAAATTTTAAACTACCTAGTTAGTTCACGAATTTGCCATTGACCTCACACCTATGAAGGAAGGGTGCAGAAGATAAGCAATAGCTTGGTGCACAAAAGGTGAGTACAGAAGAACAGCAGAGGTAAGCAGGAAAATAATCAAAAAAGGCCAAACATAAAATAAATTTGTAAGTAGCAGGATAATCAAAGGGAACAAGAAATCATTCTGTAAATTCATTAGTAGTAAGAGGAAGACTAAGCAAAATATTGGATCTCTGCTCAACAGGGAGTGAAAATTATTGACAGAGGATAATATTAGAGAAATTAACGACAGTGACAAAGTAAAATCTTGGTGTAGAATAAGAAAAGTGTATGGGAGAGGTAATGTTATTGAGTTAGATGCATTCAGATTTATTTGGCATAACGAGCTTCATTGAAGGTGCTTAGAAATTTGGCTACAGCAGTCTCAGAGTCAGTAGTGGCTGTCTTCCAGAATCTCTAGAAATGTGGTGGAGTACAGGAAAATCACAGGCATTGCTCTTACAAAAGTGAAGGAAAGGGCGATGGGTAATTATACATCAATCAGCTTAGTTCTCCTTCCCATTAAAATTCTGAAATAAATCACCTATTTATCTCTAAATATCAAAGGCTAAAATGAGACAATCAGTTGTTTTTGGTGTGAACTTGTCAAGGACCAGTCCCTTTCAGTCAATCTAATTTCTTGCTGTATGAAGGCAACAGGTCTTGTGGACAAAGATGGAACCCAAGAGGTTGAGTATCTTTACTTCCATAAGCTGTTTAGGCTCCATTTCAAAAGCTATCCTTATGAGTGAATTAGGGAAATATAAATTAGCAGAAACTAATGTTAGATAGATGAAAAATTAGTTGAAAAACTGTATTCAGTGAAGAGTCCTCAGAGGTTTACTATCAAAATAAAGGATGTATTGGGAATAGCTCCATGAAGATCTGTTCTGGGTCTGGTTCTGCTCACTGATTGAATTAACAACATGGCTGACGAAAGAGGGAGTGCACATCAGGAAGACACAGACCTGGAAGGCACTTTAAGTACACTGAAGGACAGACTTAGCATTCAAAATCATCTTGGCAATTTTGGAAAGTGGTTGAAAAAACGTAGATGCAAATCAGTAAGAAACCATGCAAAGAATCTCAGTGATGCAGGAAGAATGAAATGCATAAACAGGGCTTGGAAAACAACTTGTTATGCAGCAATTCTTCCAAAAAAGCATTAAGGGCTAGAAGGGATTACAGGCACTGTCAAAAATAGTATAGTGTTGCAAATAAATCAAATGTCCTACTGTAAAGAATGGATAAGACTACAGCTGTCAAGACCTCTGGAAATTACCTTTCCTTGAATTCAGCATTGGTGAGACTTTAGTTGGTGTATTGAACCCATTTTGGAACTGCCTCTCTAAGTGGACTCATTGGAGAGTGCCTAATGGAGGGCAATGAGAATGATCACAGATCTGGCTCATGTCCTGCAAGGAAAAGCTGAAAGAAGCTGTTCTGTGTACCTTGAAGAGGGAAGACAGAGAGAGGGTAAAAGAAAATCCCCAGGCATGAAAGCTGTACAGGAAGAAGGAGAAAAGCAGCCCTCTGTGCCCATGGCACAGGAAACTGTAGCAGAAAAGGTCTATGTTAGACATTAGGAGCAAAATTAAGAAAAATGAGCAGGGGCAGCGAAACAGACTGCAAGGGGGACAGTGGAAGAGATTATTTAGATTCTTGTCCCTCTGTCAAGAATGAGATGGGTATAACTGGCCATGGCACAGGGCAGAAGGGACAAAGAGACAGCTTCTCTGGTTTCCCACTAGTCCTAGTTTTCTAGCAATCCACCTCCTCATTTCTGACATCCACCATCCAACCTTCAGCAGTGTTTGAGATGCAAGTGCACAGAGAGAGATGAGGCATAAGTGACACTGGTTCACTGAACACATCACTGCTGTCCTCACCCACACCCCACTAACCAGGAATACTAAGTTAGTATTCTTACTAACCAGGAATGGCAACAGGATGGAGACCTGAAAAATGATGGAAACCCAAGAGCTGACTGAACTCTGGAGATGGACAGAGTACTGTCCCTTACCATCTTCTGGGGCCTGGCTAAAGAAAAAGGGCAGGCTATGCCACCCAGATCACTGCCATGTGAGCCCGTGACTGATTGAGCATTGCTGTGAGAGTTAAGAGCGGCGTGAGCATCTGCTTCCCCATCACCAGCAGATAACAAACCTGACTGCTGCTACTGCTCCTCCCTGCTAGGAAAACTAAATCAAGCGATGCCTTGAAGATTTAAAATAAACTGTCTATATACCTTAATAGAAATATCTATTTCTGCAGCATTTCCTTGGGGAAATCTAGGGAGGTTGTAAATGTATGAGGTTGGCATGAGTATCCACCACAAGTAATGGAATTTCAAGTAAAGGCTGGAAAATCTTCCTTTACCCTTTCTCTCTATTCCCAGCTATTTTCAGTCTGTGTGATTGTCCTTCATCACCTTCTTTCCTTGACCCCACGCATTCTTAAAAACAGAATGGAAATATAGGACCATTTAGATTGGAAAAGACCTTTAATATAATTGAGTCCAACCATTTATCCAGCACTAAACCATGCCCCTAAAACCCACATCTATGTGTCTTATAAATACCTTCAGGGGTGTACTCAGCCACTTCCCTGGGCAGCTTGTTCCTGTGCTTAGCAACCCTTTCCGTTAAGAAATTTTTTTTCTAATATCCAATCTAAACCACCCCTGGCACAGCTTGGGACCATTTCCCCATGTCCTATTCCTTGTTACTTGGGAGAAGAGACTGAACATCATCTGGCTACAAGCTCCTTTCAGGTAGTTGTAGAGGAATAAGTTCCCTCCTGAACCCCTTTTGCCCCAGGTTAAACAACTCCAGTTCCCTCAGGGGCTCCTCACAGGACTTGTGCTCCAGAACCTTCCCCAGCTCCATTGCCCTTCTCTGGACTTGCTCCAGCACCTCAATGTCCTTCTTGTAGTGAGGGGCCCAGAACTGAATAGGAGATTCAAGGTGTGGCCTCACCACTGCCAAGAACAGGGGACAGTCACTGCCGTGGTCCTGCTGGACACACCATTTCTGATACAAACCAGGATGCTTGTATCATACCCTTGTACCACACTTGATGCTCCACACACCCTTGTCTGTCTGAGGAGCACAAACCTTTTCATTTGAGATCAGGGACAGACCATGAGAGGATAATGGTCCCTTGGCCAGATGGGCCTTGGACTTGTATCCACCATATCTGGGATTAAAGGTGGACACATTCTCAGGATCCATCTTTGTGTCAATGTGAGCAGCTCACCATTGTGTTCTAGATGTCGTGCTGATTCCCACGTTGCACTGTCTGCCAAGCCAGGATATTAGCTCTGGTCTTCAAAGCTCTCTCAGAGTCAATTGTGACTGAGTCTGCATTTTCATCACAGCCCACCTGCTGCTTTGGGAAAACGCAGTTGCCTAAGTCCATGATGAAGTGAGGGAAACTGGAGATGAAATGGAGATAAATGTCAATGAGGTTTGGCTGCTGAATAAGTTTGCAAAGGAAATACACTACCCCAGACTAGGTAAGTTTAGGACACACAGCACTGCTCCCTTTCTTATGAAGTGTTTCCACCATAACAGAAAATAGGGCTTAACATTATAAAATATGATTAAAACTAACAAGCAAATGCCATACTCCCTTATTAACAGACTATATCACCAATTACCAAACTACTTTAATGGTCATAAGGAAAACTGGTTTGAAACCCTAAGACATTTAGCAGCCCCCAGGATGCTTAAGGGAAGGCAGCATCAGAAAAGACACAGAGCATGCAGAAGATTGCAGGAAAACGTATCAAAGAGGTTGGGATGGGACATGGTACATTATGTAGGAATTTTCTGCCTTCACTGGGATTTATATGAGTCAAGCAGGCAGGATGCAAGGAATCAGCAGCATTGCACAGCTCCTGTGTCTAGCAGTGGTGGCTACCACCAGTAAGAGGGAAAATGTGTGAGAGTGAAAGCATCTAAACTATTAAATGTTCCCCATGGCAGGGCTCCCACAGTCCTACCAGTTACTCTGGGGAAATGTCTACAGTTTGCTGTCATCCATTCCTTCTCAATGGTCACTTTTATCCTGTGCATAGGTCACCTGTGAGCTGCCTCTCTCTTAGTGACTAATACTCCTCTTCCTGGTGCTGGCTTTTAATAGATCTCAGTCTTCCTCATCAGATTCTGTACCTTTCTGGTAGCTGAGGGATTCCTATTCCTCTCTCTTCAGTTATCACTTATGTCCAACACATCTCTGCATGGCTCACAGACCAAAACCACAAGTTTCCAGGCATCTTCTTTCCTCTTTTCTACACTTTGTTCCATTTTCCAGTATTTCCTTAAAAAACAAAAATTGCAAAACTGCACAGAAAATTTGAGTTTTAACATTGGAGAAACACAACATGAATAGGCTGCTCCACAATGTCATGTTTCGGAATGTGGAGCTGTCTCAATCCTTTTTAGAGCTTTGTCGTATTGCAAGTGTATATTGTGATCATACCAGACTATTATGCCCAGCTGTTCTCACTGTCCTACTGTCTGTCTCTGAGACACATTTTTTGGCTCTGGGATTTTTCCCTTTTAACAGTTTGCTGAGTGGACTCCCACCTATGTTGTCCATGCTGCAGCACTCTGGTTCTCTTCTGCTTACGGGCATAAATTCTCTTAGCTCAGTATCCTGCAAATGGCAGTAATACACACCTTGGTCAGTTTTATTAATTGGTTATGAAGACTTGAAGAAGGGCCGATTTAAACCCTCCTTGCAGAGAACTTTTGTCCCAACCTTGTGGTTGCAGTCAGTCATATGGCTGCATTCTCATTATCACTGATAACTCCTGTCTGAAAAATTCACAATAATGCTTCCAGTGGCAATTTCACATTTTGCTAATTAGAGCCTCAAGAACAGACCTGAAAAGGGAACTTTCTAATCAACAAGAAAACCCCTTGAAGACCTGAACAAATCCTAGTGTATTTCTGACAACGGGCAAGAAGGTCACTTGAACCAGTTTAATTTCATTTGCATTGTATTCTTGGCAATGCGACCTGAATTTATTTTGACAAACAAATCTTGTGAGTAGTCTTCCCACACACTGAATGCATCTGTGGTGCTCCCTTCCTCCAGCAGTTCTGTAATACTAAGACAATTCAGTATGCAAAGCAAAATTCCTCCTGTTATGATAGAGTGATGGAAATTAGATTTTTGCTATAGCAATTGAGTTTAGCATTCTTTCCCCCTTTGGAAGATAAATTTATCTATCATGCTTCTTTCTTCAGCACCTAGGTCTGTGGCATCCAAATGTAGTAGAAAAGTAATATAACCACAGCCCAGAACAAGAACTTCATTTTAATCTTCCCTTGTTCTGTGGCAGAAGAATATGCAGTTCTGCTGTTCCACTACTGCAAAAGCAGAGTAATGCCTCTCCTCCCTTAATACTGGGATCCATCTTGCTTAAGTTTACATGCCCACACCTGAGCTAGACCTGGGCTACTTCTCTGGTCAGTATCTATCTCATCAATAAGGTCAATGGAGATGAAATTCCCCTAATCCAGTTTATTTTACCTGTATCAAGGTAAGCTAAACCATGTCCTAGGCTCTACTGAGCCTTTTGATCAGAGTCCTCTGGCTGCAATGGGAATATGCCCAAAGTAGACTCCCTACCCTGGGTCTGATGTACCCCACTGCCACATTGTGTTCTCTCTCTGGACAGTATTTGACTCCATTTCTGCAATTTCTCATTCTGACAGTTCCCCTGTAGATGACAATAAGCCAGAATCTTGGGGCTGGTCTTTCATTTTGCTGCTACCACAATGCTTTAGTCCACTTCCTCTGTGGTACTCGGTTGCTGCCTTTGATCATGGAACCTTTCTCTGAAGTCTACCTATGTAAGTTTTTCCTGATTCCAAAATTCAGAGCTTGGGACAAGCAGTGAAAGATTGGACCATGTCTATCGAAGAGCAGAGAGGTGTTTTTGAGGAGTAAGAAATAGCCTCCAGGGTTCCAGCCAGGCCTGCACAAGGTACTGGGCTTGGCAGCCAGCTGCCGTTCTGATTTGGAGTAGCTCCTTCAGTGCTGCCCCCGCCCTATGGTCAGGTCAGTGCAGCTCTGGGGCATCACACTGTAAATCATGAAGAGATCTGGGTTAGAAACAAGCTCTCCCTAGGAGGCAAAGAGCACCTCCAGGTGCTGATTTGGCCACTGTTTTCAGGCTTCAGAGAAATGATGTTCAATACAGGTTGGTCCCTCAGGTAAAGTGAGACAGGTCAGTCTTGATGGCCTCTTGTATGTGTGTTAACATCCAACACACAATACCCAAATATTCCTGGCATCCTCCCTCACACCTGAGTCCTCCCAGGGAGCAAGGGCAGCTTTTGGAGACTCCTCATTAGGTCACCAGCCTGGGGAGCTGCGACCTCCCCTCCCCCACCTTTGTACACAACTGTTCCTCATTTACATAAATTATCTCTATTCAATTATCTGTCCAGATGTCCGAATTGTGCCACCAATGATCTGTGAATGAATTAAAAATGGAATATAATTTAATAATAACTGATTAGAAGGAGATTAGTTGTTATATAAAAAGCAAAAACCAAGAGATAGCTAGTTGCCCTTAATCCGAGCCAATCCACAGTAATTATAGAAATACAGTCTCGCTTGCTCTCCTTCCCATTTCTCTTCTTCTCCCCCCACATTTTCTCTCTTTCTCCTTTTCCCTTTTCCCTCTGTCCTTTCTTTCCNTTGGTCTCCATCCCTCCTGTGCCTTCTCTCCACTTTCTCCTCCTGATTATAACTACCTACGTCAACAGAGTCAAAGCCCCTCCGGCTGCTGATACATCCGAGTAGCTGGGGATGTCCTGGCAGATCCAACCAGCAATGGCTTTCAGCTGCATTAACATCCTCTCTTTCGAGCCATGTTAATGATGGTCTCTTTATACTCTCACTTTTCTGTTAAACAGTTCTGGAATCACTGCTTTTTCCCCAGGTTCATAAGGCAAGCTCTTCAAAGGTTTCCCTCTTCTTGTCTTTTGGAGTCATGCAGAGCAAATGCTACGCTGTCCTGGATGCTTTAAAACCATAAGCAGCACAGAGGCTATGCTCCTCCTCTTGCACCAGGAAGAACCAGCACCAAGTCCTTGGGCCCCTGTGGTGTCTCTTCTGAAAAAAGAGCACTCAGACTTTTGCAGGAAACTTGCCATGGGTTTTTCTCAGTGATATTTTCTCCTCCCCCAAGCATACAGCCAAAATGCCCCAGAGCCAGGCTGAGATAGTGCCACACTAAGTACTGGAGGCAGAAAAAACTGGAGAGAAAAATACAGCACCTTGTTATCTGAATGCTCCATGGGAATCTCCCACCTTGTCTAACAGAGCTCCCTCCCTCCCTCCCTAGCTGCCACCCACCTATGTCCGCTGGGACTTGTGGTGCAAACCTCCATCACTCACTGTGATTTGCAATGGCGTGAAGCTGAATAACTGAAAACCATTATTAGTTTATTTTTATTCCTCTTGTAAATTAAAACAAGAAAAAAAATAATCATTTGCTGATGTTAGTGCACAATTTATTTCAGGTAATTTCATAACATGATTGGGAAACTATCAGCCAGTAACAGCCTAAGTTAAATTTTCCCACTAGTCAGACATGGACAGTGATGATTAGGGATATTGCTTACAGACACAGTCTTACAAGAAAAATGAAACTGGAAACAGATCTATTCACTGTGATAGACTCATCTCCCTGTACTGAGATACCAGATATTTAAAACCTCCAACGTCTTGGCTTGCTATGTGAATGCAATCTTTCTGAATTAAAAGCTCTGCTCTCCCTTCATGCATGACCATTAAAGAGCAGTGCTCACAGCAGCACTTTTTGCTTCTTCTAAGCACTAAGCCACCTGCAGCTGGTTGGCTCTACCAAGGTGGAGCAGAAATCAGAGACTGAAGGTCTAAGGCCCAGAGAGCAAACCTACATGATGTAATACCACACAGAGCATTTTGATGAGCTCACGGATGACACTGTGATGGTAGCTGGTTGTTATTTTACCCTTTACTGCACCTTTTATTTCTTTAAAATAGAAGAGTATTTGTAGATATAAAGGATGTAGTTAAAGCTACAGCTTCACCAAGAACCAGCAAATGTTTCCCAAAATATTTTTTGAGAATGTTAGCATCAAAAAAACCCCAACCATTTCAAAAGCAGTAGAAATTAATTACTACCAAATGTGTATTTTGAATATCCAGTCATTCAACCCCTTTCTTTAGCACAAATGAAAATGTAAGATTTACTCTGTCATTCCGGTAACGTGCAGTTTGGGTCAATTCTCTTGGTTTTTTTTTTTTGGTGGAAACACCACCCTGACCTTCAAAAATATTTATGAAGGTTTATTCTGGTAAGATAGTTTGTGTAAGTGCTGGAAGTACACAGTATTTATTCCCTGTTTAGTTGGTAACTCCAGAATGGACTGCCAGTTTCAAAGAAAGATGATCAAGAGCTAGTTAACATGTCTTAGTTACAGGTGACTGCAACTAAAATTCTTCATTAACTGTGTTATTGCTAAATGTTACGATGCTGCCTTGCATCTCACTATATTTGTGCTTTTCACAAAGACCTCTAAGAATCAAGAGTGTAAAAGAAAATTTCAACTTTTATTAAAAAGCACTGCTTGTGCAAAAGAGTCGGCAACACCCACTGGAGCCATTTTAATGCAGAAAAAACTAAAATAAGTTTAATACATTATTTAAAGCTTTCTATAATTTTCAACCTAATATATTTATTTTTTACGGACTTAATTCTAAAACTTTGGACTCTTGGGCTTTTGCAGTGGGCATTTTTATATTTTGATAATTAAAATGTAATCGCTCTGTGGCTAGAAGACGTGTTCAGCAGACTTTGAAGGATATCATTTACATATGGTTTGGCATTGATAGTCTTATTCTTTTGAGTAACGTTTTACTCACAAGTAGTTCAATTGGCTTCTATAAGTATTATCTGATATGATAATGTGAGGAGAGATAGCAAATCTGTCCCCTAGGTTAATGCAAGACAAGCCATAGTTACTGAAGGTAGATTAATGATTTCCGGTTTGAAAAAAGTATTTTGTTTCAGTTTATAAATTCATCTCTGAAGCCCACATGAAAACATTTTGCATTTTGGTATTTCTGTTGCAGAGATTCAAAGTTAAAGGGATTACTGAAATATTTCTGTATTATCATTTTCCCAGGTTTAGATTTATGTTCGAGGATGTGTCAACTGGAAGCACGATCAAACCCTTAACACACATTACCTTTTTATTCTCCCTCTTTTTGCATTGTTTCCATCAGGGTTTTGGCATCTGCTTTTCTAGAGTTCATTATCCTCTGGAGCAGCCTTAGTTTGAAGTTGGTTTCCATGATGATTGTTATGGAGATCTTCAGGAAAAGGATGTGCATTTACAACAAACCTAAGAACAAATTGCAATGTTTAGTTTCATTTTTTAGTCCAGGTTTTGTTGGGAGTCTGAAAACAAAGGGCAGTGCCATGGCACGAGCAGAGGGACCAGGAGCACTGCAGTCCAGTCATAACTTCCAGAACTTTATCAGATGACTGTGGGTTTTAGCCCACCAAAGCCAAGTGGCTTCAGGAGACCACTCCATGTGCAGGATCTTCTCCAGGTGATGCTCCTGCATGTCAACTGTGAGGGGCAGTGGCACCACCCTGTGCCATTGGCTTTGCCCCACTGCTTCCTCTCCCGGACCCGTAAACACCACAGTTCAGTTCTGAGTGCTTCCTTATCTCTTTAACCTATTCCCATCTAACAAACATGCATGGGTCCTTTCCCTGGTCTGCACCTCTGCCATGCAAACCACACCCCTGGCAGGTGGCTGAGAGGCAGCTTTGCCCATGCTGTACAACACAAAAGCAGCAGCACTGACAGAGGCTTCTCTCATCCCAGACTGTCAAAATGCTCTTCGAAGTCATCTAAGTTCTTAAATGTCAAGTGTCTGGGGAGTGAGACTGTGGCATTTTCAGGAATCAACGCTGATCTGCAGGTGGGCTGCTCAGCTCCACACAAGGATGAAGGCAGAGACATGTTGCTAAATGGCTATTTTTGCTAAAAAGGCTATTTTGCAACAGAACAGGACAAGTCTTCCAACAAAATGGGATGCACATTGGAAGATAAGCAAGGATGCAAGATGAGAAAGAGGCCCAGGAGTGTTCATAAACAATGGACCTAAGCCGAGCAACCCGAAGCTGGGATACATGTGAAATATCCCAGCTGCTAACAGACCCTGAGGAAACAAAAGGGCATTTTGTTTTGGGCTCATTTTGCCTCCTCTCTCCTTAGTTCACCAAGGGGGAAGCAAAGGGATGATGGGACTCCAGTGGTTCAAATCCATGTAGTGTAAGTGACACCTGCAGGCAGGTGCCTGGGCAGCCAGAGCACAGCCCTCCTCCTTGCTGTGGGAGCAAGGGTGGCCTGGGGTCACCCTGGGTCACACTGAGCCTCCACAAAGCCCCAGCTTCATGGAATACCCTGAGTTGGAAGGAACCCACAAGGATCACCACAGTCCAGCTCCTGGCTTGGGAATGTCACCTGTTTAGATCCAGCCAGGGTTGCCCAGATAGGGGAACCTTTAGACTCCATCCCTTCACCCTGATTCCCCATTACTGCATCCAGCGGTGGCTCCATGGATTTCCTTTCAGACGTTCCATGGCTCTAACTGCTCTGCAGGTTATTAATTCGTTAGGGGACACTGGGAGTCTCTAAAAACAGTTGGTGCTGAAGACTTGACACCTCCACTGTGCATGTTTGGGGCGATTTCTTTGGCTTAGCTCTTCTCTGGAGCAAGGACCCATTAGCAGCTGGAGGGTGCTGGAAGTGGGGGCTCAAACCACATCACCTTCCAACAGTTTTCATGCTGGAATAGTAGACAGGGCTGTAAATCGGATTCTCTCATACTGTGGGAAATTCTAGCATTTTAAAGTATTTTCTCTCCATGGAGAATTAATGTTGTAATTTTAAAATGCTGGTTTTGCAACTGATTCTTTTTTTTTTTTTTTTAACTAGTCTTACAGGTCAGCAACAGCTGACAGCAAACAATGCCTGCAGTATGCAGATACTGTGATTGACAATGGAGATAGCATTTCCTATTTTGTATTTTAAAATCATTAAGGTCATCAGAAACTTCACAGCACATGAAATATTTCACACTTTTGCAGCATGAAGATCCTCTGCTGTGTTACAACAAAAGGATTTTCCCTTAATTTAGTATTTACTCAGTACTATGTAGCAAATGTACTTAACAGTTTGAAAATTAAAATGAAAATAGATTTAAACGATTTTTCATGCTATAATGTGATAGTAGTAGAATAATTTAAGCTGAAATGCATAAATTAACATAAGAAAATACATCTCCAAACAGTTTTGTAAAACAGTTTCAAAATGTATTGCTCTAGGGATTTCCGTAAGCAACTAAATATTTTTCTGTCAAAAGCCAAAACATTTCCATCCAAAGAGGTTTTCTTTTTCAACAAGAAGCTGTTTTAAAAATGTCTTGCCTATTCTACTAATTATGCTCACTGGGAAAAATTCAGGCCTTGTATCAATACTTATATTTAATTAAATTAATTATGAATTAGTTAGCTTGCCTTTCTGGTGCTAAACCCTGTTATGGCTTTGTCTAATAAATTAAAGAACATTCCATCCTCTGAAAGTGTCACTCCTAACCACTTTCAGTGGGTGACCAAGCCACCTCCCAATCTTCCTGAAGCTGAATAGATTGAGCTTCTTAGTTCTCACTGTATGGCAGGTTTTCCAGCTCGTGGGTTGTTCATGAAGCTCTTATCTGAATGATTTCCAGTTCTTTGGTGGGTTTTTTTGAAAATGTAGACACCAGAAGTGTGCCCAGAAGTGGGCACAGTTATGAATCTGTTATGGTCTTGAGATATCACAACCATCCTCATCCTGCTAGGTAACGTTTTCTTGCTGATAGATCCAGGAATGGCATAGCTCTGATAGAGCAGATTACACCAAAAAATCCATGCTTAGTTTTTATTATCTGTCACATCTCCTCCATCCTCCTCAGAGCCACTGCTTCCCGTGACAGCAGCCCGTGACCTTCATTTTCTGTTCTGAGATATATAGTCTTGCATTTGGCTATATTAAAATCACATATTGTTCAAATATGAGCAGAGCCTGCCAAGTGATCCAGATTGCTTAGTATAACTGACCTACTCCCATCATTATTTATCATTCCACCAGTTTTTATGTCAAGCAGAAATCATCACCGGCACTGATTTCATATTTTCTTCTGAGTCACCACAAAGATATTGCACGGTACGGACCAAGAACTGATCTCCAGTCAACACGTCTTCAAAATCTCCCTGGCAGTGGATGATTCCCCAGTGAATTTGTTAGAACCACTAATTAGTCAGCTTTTAATTCATTTAACACGTGTAATTCCGATTCCACCTCAAGCTAATTCTTTACCAAGAAAGTGACGGGGTGCCAAGCGAAATGCTAGCCCGGCACCCAAACGCGCTGTGACAGCGGGCTGCCTCCACACCGCTCTGCTTCTTCCCTCTCCCGCAAACCAAGTCACGCTCCAAATGATGTTCCCCACTGAGCACCCATCCTCCGCCGCTGCTGGGGTCGGTGGATTCGGGCACTCCACAACCCCTCGGTGCCAAGCGGCGCTGNGAGCCCTCCGCCGCCGCCGCCTGTAATTAGCGGCATTAGCGGAAGGAAAGTTGCCTGCTGTGATCTCCCGTCCCGAGGCCACAAGGTCTCCGGGCATCTCCATCCCTCCCCAGCCCTTCCCTTTCCTCACTGCTCTATTGCAGGCCAGGGCGGCCACCCCCTTCTCCCCTTCCCTCCCCGCCGGCCGGGGGAGGCTCCCGCTTGTATTTACCAGCAAATGATTAATTGTTGCTCGGCGCTGGCTGCTAATGCTGCTAATCCGGGCGGCTGCGTGTTCGGCAGCTCGCCCGGTGCCAGGCCCCGCGGGCGGAGGGGCCGGGCTGCTGCCCCGCCTGTAATTACTGCCCAGACAAATCTCTGCCAGCGGAGGAGCGGGGAAATCTCTGCCCATATTGCAAGGGGCTGCGGCCCCCCACCCGCGGAATAATTTTGAGACTCAAATCCCAGCAAAGACCTGCTACAAATTGCTGCAAATTAAGCTGATTTTGCCCCGAATGAGGGATTTTCTGCTGCAGATCAGCCCTTCCCGGAGCTGATGAGGTGGGGATTAGAGAAGGGACTGAAATCAAAGGGACAGGATGGTGCGGGAGGCGGGGGGAGCCCGACAGGGGAGCCCAGCAGTGAAAGTCCTGGAGCATTAACACTTATTGATTTCTACTTCGCTGACATTTTATTCTATTACCAAGTTTATGATTAGCCTAAACTAGGATCCGTGACAGCCAAGGCAGGGTGCCGAGCCCCGAGGGGTGAGGGGCACTTACCTCTTGAGGTTGCACCCCGGCAGCCCTGCAAGGTCTGCTCTGAGCAAACACCGCCTTCCAGGGGCTGCCTGGCTCCTGGCACTGGAAGGGTTGTGGGGTGAACCGGGTTTGCGACCCTGGGCAGGCTGCACTCTCTTTTTGCTCACCAAGAGGGTGCTGGTGATTTTGAGGAGAGGGAGCTTTCTCCAGATTCCATATCCTTATCAACCCCCAAATCTTTCGTATTACATATGATGGGGATAGTCAGCTCACCCCCTTTTCAACATCCGTCTGTCCATCTCTCCATCCCTTCTTCTCTCCCTCTCCCTTCCTTCTAGATCCTCATTTCCATATGTTTAGACAGCAACAGCAGTGTATGTTGCAGGTATTTCAAATTGCACCATTAAAGATTTTATGTTGTGGATGTTAAAATTAAAAAGATATATGTGCAAATAGTCACTATGAATTTAATCAACTTGATTTAATACTAATAGGGAACAGCAAATGGAATTTATGTCTCAAAAAGAAGTGAATTTTTTAAATAAATACAAGTACTTTGTGACAAACAGAAAAAAAAATCCCAATCTGAAGAGTTTATTAGAGTCTAATCCCCCAACAACAACCAAAACCGGGGCTGCCCACCCAATAATCCTGGCTGCCATTAAAATATTAAAGATAAATCTAATCGTCTCTTTATCCAAAATAAGCGACTTTTATGTGGAGAGAAAATGTCTAACCCTTTGGGAAGAGAATTACTCCTAATGCATCAAATGGAATTCAGTCAGGATGGCAAAACTAGGTTTAAAAGCAAATGAGATGGTAATAAAGATAAAGGCCAGTATAACAAATTAAAAACACTCATTTACATGAATTAAAATCACTCCTAAAAGGGTTCTGAGTAAGGAGGCCACTGGATGGTCTTGGCCCTTCTTGGTATGCGTGGGTTTATGCAGCCTCCTCTCAAAACACGGGAGAAGGCAGGATGTGGTGCTGAGTGTCTGTGGGCAAGGAGTTCTGTTCCTGACCCCATCTCCCTGAGGCAGTTTTCACTCATGTCCTGCAATGGGCCCAAACCCATGAGTAGTGGGAGTCACACCAGTCCACAGCCCCCAAACCATTGCTTCTGGCCCCAGCATTCCTTCCCCAGCTGATGCCACGTGCCCAGGACATCTCTGTGGATGCTCCTGTGTTCCAGGGTGTGTAACACCTTGTGGCAGCTCCCAGTGGCACCAAGTTCATGCTGGGCATGACAGGGTGCCCAGCCTGGGACCTGGCTGATGTCTGTCCGTGGGAACACTGTTGAGGATGAGTCCCCAGGGAGCTTACCCAGCTGGGGGGTTCAAAATCACCTCTGGGACCCGGGAAATGAGCTTGCTGCGTGCACCTGAGTGGTGGTTGAGCACAGAACCCCACACTGAGGTCTTGGATCTGTGAGTTTTCTCTCAGTTCCCACTGCCTGAGGAGCTTCAAAGGAGTGGGGCATGGCAAAGAGGAAACCTGTCAGCACTGCTGCCTTCCCAAGCCCTGTGCCTGGACAGACCCAGCATCCCAGCCACAGTGCCTCTTCCCTTCCCACAGCTTCACACCCTGCACGTGGGAAACAGCTTCCAGGCACGACCTATGTTCTGGACCTGCAGCAGGGTCAGGTCACCCTGGCAAGGGCATGGGTGTGGGCAAGGGCAGCACCACAGCTACTGATGGGTGCTGGGGTGGGGGCTGCTGCAGCATCCCCCCTCCTCACACATCCCAATGGGCACTGATGTGGTGGAGAAGGTTGTAGCTGGTCCCACTACCTTGTTAAATCACTTTGAGATTGTCTGTTTGCCCCCTTTTTGGAAACCCAAACCAATCTGTGAGTGCACTGGAGGAAAAATCCCACTGGAGTGCTTCTTCCAAGATACGGCCCAGGGCACGCTCAGAGGCAAGATGCCATTTGCAATGGGTTCTAGGGCAAGCATGTTTGTCAAAGCCAGGAAGACACTGAGTTCCCTCACAACTAACTTCATGGAAGACATCTGGTAAAACACCTTTGCCTGCTCAGGCTTCTCCTTCCATGTGTGAAATGCAAGCATGTTTCCGAAGAGAGGAAGTGAAACAGTGAAATTGGAAATGTCCTCACTAGCAATATGTGGCATGAGTAAGAGCAGATCTTTATAGCACCAGATGCTTCATATGGCATCATTTTAGGTTCACTTTGCAGTTTCAAGATTATTGATGCAATTTACAGGCAAAATATTTTTTTCTTTAGTTAATGACTAGGACCTGGAAAACAAGATTGCTTCCTTTGGGGAACAAGCCACTTGCCTTCCCAAATTCGACTGTTAGACTTTGCCTTTAGTAAAAGACTTCTGTCTTCTGAATAGCAGTGGAATCAGTGATGTTCCTGGCATCTTGGCTTCTTCTTTGTACAGACACAGCAATTTCAGCACACGAGGACCTTGGCAGGCCCTCTGGGCCTTCCCCCAGCGGTGAGTGGGATCCACCAGACACAAACCAGTCACGTGAGATGTGCGTAACCTGTCCTTAAACCTACCCAGTGAAGTTTCTCCAAGACAGGCATCCTATCCTAATGCCTGCCCTAAAGAGGATCAGCACCCTGTCCTAACACTTTCCTAACTGTGAAAGAGTTTCTCCTGCTGCCTTGCTACAGACAAAGCCATCTGCCATGGTGCTCCCAGTGCATCCGCTGTGCCTGGTATAGGGGGACAATTTTGGAAGACCACTACTGCTACATTTTTTTAAATGTATTTGAAGACTTGTTGGCGTCCCACTTCACTGATCTTCGCTGTAGACCAAAGAAAAGTATGTTTTCTAGATATTGCATTATTTTTCTGCTGTATCTCACCAATCAGCCCAGATCCATCCTGAAGCTCAGGATACAGAATGGGCAGAGCAGAATGCAACCTGGGCCATGGACTGCCTGGAAAGCTGCTTCAGATACTTTATCCTGTATATTGTCCCCAGGACAGCTACTCACCTATGGGCAGAAGCTGAATCTAGTAATATTTTCCTATATATTTATTTTCCTTAAAGACCCTATACCTTGTAATATAACTAGATCTTCCTGGGATTTTGCCCCTAACACAAACACACGCTTTTCTTTAAACAAGGTAGAGTATTTTATTATCTGATGATGGAAAGGACATCAAATTGATTCACAAATTTCCTCTTTCTCACAAACCAAGGAAAGGGAACACCTAATATAGTTAAATGAAAATGCATCAGATAAACCCTTTTGATACGATGTATAATTTACCTGAAGTGCTCATGTGCCAAAGCATTATTTAGAAATGAGCAGGACATCCTCAGCCAAAAACAATATTATAATTAACTATTATAATTAAATGGCTAATGAGGTGGGCAACAGTCATAGTGAATCAGGCAAATCTTTATATACATTTATGGCAGCTTCACTTAGGATGTTCAGGTCAAACATCATTACTCTCCTATGCCACACTTCAGCTGACTTCAAAATTATATCTGCTGAACAGACTTTAGTCCACATGGTAAATCCCATGTCTTGCTGCTCTGTTTCTTTCTGATGAACCGACACTGGAACTCTTGAAAGTGGTTGAACAAAAATAAGCTCAGTTGCTCCAGAAAAGTTAAAAGTATGTCTTCCTATGGGTCTAGCTTGCTCTAAAAATAATTTCTAGTAAGCTTCTCTAAAAAGGAGATACAAACATTTATCTGTTGAATAATATTCTCTTCTATTTTACGGTTTGGAAACGAGTGGCAATAAACCTCTGGTGTTGCCCCATCCAGCACTGCCCAGAGAGAGGAAGTGAACCAGATGTGATGGGACACTGACATGCAGCACCCACTCCAGACTGGCGCAAAGGGTTCCATTTTTTCCCTCTGATTTCCAGGCAGCTGAAAGTTGCTGGTATATTCAGCTAACAGAAAGCTTTGGTCTCCAGCCCTGAACTGGCCAGCAGCCCCATGCAGAAAAGGTGTTGTTTAAACCCTTGTCCTAAGCAGGGCAGAGCTGCCCAATGCCTCAAGCTGAAAGGTGCCAGAGGAAAGGTGTCCTGAGATACTCTCACCTTGCCACAGGAAACTGCAGGGCAGAGGAACTGCCTCTGGTGCTGCGTGATTGAGTCCTAGAAGCTGGATGTTCCATGTGCCATGAATGGAGGTGCTCAGCCAGAGAGAAAATACAAAAATATGGATGCATCTGTGTCAGGAGAGAAAGAGAGGTATAACGGAAAGAAAGGAAAATGTCAGAAGCGCTAAGCAAGGTGAAATTCTAGTTCTGTTAGATGTCAGTGATCAAGGTCCTGCCGTCTTCAGTAGACGAAGATTTTATCCGGGGGTTAAGAGGTGCAGCTCAAAACTACCAGGATGATTCAGAGCAGGCAGAAAGGGAGAGGTCTGCTCAGGGCTGCAGTAACTCAGCCAGCAGCTGCCAACCGGGAGCATTTGGCCATGGGCATGACAGGTGCCATAATCCCCTGTCATCATCTGCTTTGTATCTTTGATTATTTAGAGATCAATAAACTGACATGCAAAGAAAAAGATGTGTTCAATAGGACACCATTGACATCAGAAGCTTCTTCTATGGGAAGGCTTTTATATAGGTAGAACATCCCTATCAGACACCATGAGCTCCATGGAGTTCAAGATTTTAGGGCCTGAAGGGAACATTTCAACCTTCTAGCCTGAACTTTGATATAAAATAGGCTACAAAACCAAATAATTCCTGCATGAGGCCAATATCTTCTGTATGAGTTATAGATCATCTCTTAAAAATTTTCAGCCTTGATTTGAAGACTTTATATGATAGACAGAATTTACAACATCTGTGGGCAGGTAGCTCTGGTCAGTCTTCATGTCTCAGCAGTTTCGATTGATACAGCAAGTGTCTCTTCTTGTCATATTATCATTATCACGTCTTATATCCATCTACAGTGCAACATATGGTGGAAGGATAATGTAAAACTGTCCAGTGAGTGTGACTTCAGTGGATCACCAGTGCTCCCCAAAGTTTAAGAGCTAAAAAAACATACTGATAGAGACTTTTATTTGAAATATTTTTCCATATATAAGTTTTGAAAGGAGACAGGCAGGAGCTGCATGCACTTCCCCTGCAGAGTAGACCAAGATAACTCAGTGCTAGAAGAACTGAAAAGCTGTTGTAGAGGAGATGGAAGAGCACAGGGAGATCAGGTCTGATTTGTTTGAGTCGCCAGAGAATCATAGAATGTTTTGGGTGGTAAGGGACCCTAAAGATCATTTAGTTCCAACCCCCCTGCCATGGGCAGGGATGCCACCCACTAGATCAGATTGCTTCAAACCCCCTCCAGCCTGGGCTTGGACATTTCCAAGGATGGATGGGGTATCCACAACTTCTCTGGGCAACCTGTTCAGTGCCTCACTACCCTCTGTGTAAAGAATTTCTTCCTAGCATCTAATCTAAATCTCTCCTCATTCAATTAAAAACCTTTCCCCCTAGTCCTCTCCCTGTCTACCCATGTAAAAAGTTGGCTCTCCATCTTTTTTACAAGGCACTTTTATCCACTGAGGTCTGTCCAGACAAAGACAGCTTTGAACCCAGTGCTGACAGAGACAACAAACAACATGCTTCTGTAATAGAAACGGAGGAGAAGTAACACTTCTTTAGAGACTAAGGGGTTAACAACAAACATTGCTTCTATTGGGATTCAAGTTGTCCATGGACACAGGGGAAGGCTGGAGTAAAGCTGAGACTGAAGAAAGAACCAAGTCAGCCCAATACATGTGCCCTGGATGAAGGAGAGATTTGCAAACCAATGGGAGAAGTGGAAAAGTTCAGCTTCAAAGATAAGACAGAAGAACTATGGAAGAAGAAAAAGGATGAGCTGGATCAGAAAAATGTGAGAGAATTCAAGCTTTCTAATGTTTCTCTCCCCAGGAAACCTTCTGAGTCATGTAGCTGAGGAAAGCTCAAATAAAGCCAGAATTTCTTCCCATCAAGAGAGAGTGAAAATATTGCCAGAAATTAGTTAAAAAGGTATTGAAATAGAAGTAAATATTGATATATATAAGAAACTCCAGTATATATCAGCAAAGCCCCTATGTCTATACCTTCATGTTCCGGCAGAGGTCAGAGCATTAACTTTGCATGGACTACTTCAAATCACCCATCAAGGAGGCTACAAATGATAAAGGTGACACATACTGTAGAGTGGACCTCAGGCTGATAAACTCTGATGGGCTCGTCAAACTGGGCTCTGTGTCAGTACTGATTGAGCTATTACACCCAAATAACCCACACCCCTGTACCTGTCCTTGGGCAGGGATGTAGAGCTGAGTCTGAAGGAAAATAGAGAAATGGTGGTGCACGAAGGGCTGTCAGAACACGGGCCCAAGTTGAGAAGTAGCCCCCGTGCATATCCAAACCCTGTGTGAGCTCTGGGCAGTTCTTTAGGCAGAACTACAGCGTGCACCTCCCTCCTCACACTGATGCTGGTACCAAAGAGAGGTAGCTACAACATTTCAGAGGTCTTTCGACCTGGTGGGTTTAGTTCTACAGCAGACTGCGGCTTGGGGCCACGTAACCCACAAAATGCCATTCTGCCTCAGAGATGTTTGGGGAGGAGCTGTTTCTGGAGAAATTTGAATCTGTTTACAGAGCACTTGAGAATTAGAGAAATCATAATAAAGTTCTGAATAATTTATTGGCAAGATGATAGCTTGAATTTTGTACCCTAACAGACCCAGTCATTCTGAGGCACAGTTTATGTAACTCCAGGTTGAAAGCTGGGGAAAGAAATTGCATACTGGGGAGCTGGGGAGCCCCAATGGGGTGGAAGAGAGGTCAAACCAAGCATTAGCTAATGCAGACAAGACACAACCAAAGTTTGAGGTGGTAGGGTTGTCAGATATGTCCCTGGTGAGGCTTGTAGTGCAACCTCCCCGTCCTCTAGGAGCAAAGCTGGCTGCTCAAGGCCAGCTCACTGATACAGGCAGTTGTTGAAAAGACCTGGAGGGACCCTCAGAAGGGGCTCCTCCCTCCTCTGCTTGGCAGCTGCTTTTAAACTGAGGGTCTCATTTCTGCCTCCTGTCTGAGCTACATGCCTGTACCAGGCCATGTCCCTGCTGATCTGGACCCCCACTCAGGGACTTGACTTCATGGCCAGAACTTGGACCTGCCTCATCCCCATCAACTTGTCTGGTGATCTGGACTGAAGGCTGACTCTGGCTACCGCCCACAACTGCTCTGCCTGCCTTGCTCAGGCACAGTGGGATGGGCCCAGGGCTGGGGGAAACCTGCTCCGATGACTCTTAACACATTTGGCTCACAGCTTCCTGTCCCTTAGAAAGCAGCTGGCCAGCCCAGTGCCCTGGCAGTCTTCATTCACCTCTTGTGAACCATTTCCATCACTGTGGAGACATGAGTCGCTTTAAAATCATGGCTGGGAACATCTGAAGTATCAAGTCAGTACATGACTACCTTGCTGCTCTAAAACATAAGACTGTCTCAGCAATCCTGCCATTGAAGTGCCCTTGGTTTGCTCAGGGAAGGCATGATTTTCAGCATCTGCAGCAGCCCCAGTTCTTTGGCTGGTCAAGACTCTAAACCAGGATTTCCAAAGTGTGCAGTACATGCTCTTTGGGCAGTCCAAAACACCTGTGGCCAGCCTGGACAGATACTACAAATCTCAGAGACAGCCCCCTGCCCTTGTTTCGCCATGCACCAGTCACTGGAGAGCTTTCTCCAGAGGCCAGGAGGACAGGTTTCCCCTGGAGACAGGTTCCCCTCCATGGGAAGGCAGGAGCCATTTATCCTGATGAACCACCCCAGAGTCCTGCAAAACTGAGAAGAGGAGGACTAGGGAGCTGCCTCTCCTTGAAGGTGAGGCAGAAGATGGATTTTCCATGCCGATCTGGAGCTACAGTCCCAGCCCCAGTTTGGTGTTCTGCTGATTAACTGGCCCCATGAGCAGACTGTAGGAGCCACGCTTAGGACTGTTGACCACTATCACAGTATGTGCTGTGGTGAAGCTCTTGCCTTTCTTTGGTTGAGTGAAACAGGGGAAGCCTTAGGCTTTCTGTTAGTTTAATGTCTTTGGCTGGGGTAATGCTGGCCGGCATGAGGTGTGTGGTGTCTTGCCCACAGGAGATGAAAAGCAAGTTAGCGAGGAACTGTGTGGTTCAGAAACCATGCTCGTGGGCATGGGTGCCTAGACAGTCCAAGCAACTGTTCCACTTCCTCTGATGGCATGAGCCGAATGCTTCTCCAACATGCAAAGCTTCCAGCTCTATATTTTCAAGGAAAACCGTTCAGTTTTAATTCTTAGCTTACCTCTGATGTCCCTAATTTCTCTTCTGACCTCTTATTTATCTCAGAAGATCGGATGAGCAAGAAAGCCAGAGAGCTCGTGGTTTCTCCACACGTAAGCCTTGTGCATCTCTCCTCCAGGGCCGGTGGCCCACGCCGTGCGTGTTTATGAAAGCAGGGATGCCTCCATCCTTCCCTCCCTCCCTTCCTAACCCCACCTCCCCAGCACGGCTGGAGGCGAAGCGGGGCCGGGGCCTGCGGGGCCGGGCCGGGCCGG